>KN484160.1:0-13645 GCA_000787095.1 Periophthalmodon schlosseri | reverse complement strand
TCCTCATGGAGGTGGTGGAGAAGCGCAACATAGTGGAGGCCACTCACATGTATGATAATGTTGCTGAAGCCTGCACTAGTGAAAACGTGTATTCCCCACGCTGTAGCTCTCCCAGCCCTGTCACTATGTACCTGGACTCTGAGGATGATGTGGAGCCTTCTCCTCCGTACTATGATGGCACGCTCACCTCTCACGGAGGAGGCTTCAACATGCCAGACTTGGATTCAAGTGACATCTCAGTCATCTCTGATATTCGGGACTTTGAGAACAAACTCAACAACAAAGTGCCAGCCCAAGTTCGAGTAAAGCCTGGCGTGACATTTGACTTTCGTAAAGTGAGCAGAAACCCGTACATTGACACTCTTGGTCATCGCCGCTCCCTGCCCTCTGCTGTTACCTGGGTTCCTGGCGGAGATGTTGGCTACGATCCGTCTGATTACGCTGAACCATTGGACGCTGTTTCAAAGCCTCGTCTCAGCAACGAGGAGATCATCTACTCTGTGCCCCATGACAGCACACAGGGCAAAATCATCACCATCCGAAACTCTAACAGGATGCACTCAAATGGAAATGGGTCGGACAGTGAAGCTGACAGCAGCTCACTGGAGAGAAGGAGGAAGTTCTCTGCTGTGGGGGTTAAGCCCCGGCTCTACCGCGACCGCTCCAAGAGGCTTGGCAAATTCAGCAGCTTTCGTACAAGTTTCATTGGTAGTGACGATGAGATGGGCGCTCTCACAAAGTCCAAGGAGGAAGACTATGGCACCCTGAAAAGTGACAGCCTTGTTGAGGAGAGTGAAGATCCCAAAAAGAGGAACATACTGAAGAGTCTGCGACGAACAGCCAAAGTGAGAGACATTTTAACATTCTAACATCATTAATTTAGTCTTTTAAATTTAATGCTTTAACTTTGTGTCATGTTGTTTTTCTTTCATCAGAAAACAAGAACAAAGCCTCGTCCTGCAATTCCCAAGCCCATGGAGAGCAACTACTTTGGGGTCCCACTTGTGAATGTGGTGTCTCCAGACAGACCAATCCCTCTCTTTATTGAGAAGTGTGTCAGATTTATCGAGACAACAGGTTAGTATATATTTTTTCAGTTTTAATTATGTTAACATAATTACAGTATGTGGCTTTGTCCTTGTACAGTTTCACCAAGTAATGTGCTATTATATTTGCTCTCCTGAATCCAAATGGTGTAAAATCTAGTAAGACAAGGCTAGTTCATCTCTTCTGTGAAAAGTGCTGGCATGTGTCTGTTTTGCAGTGTAGCTAATGAAGTGTTTCTGCTTTGTGCTGCCCCCCACTGTGCCCCCCACTCCTTCTCCATTTCTCTGCTCTACACGATTTTCCTCAGGACTCAACACAGAAGGATTGTACCGAGTGAGCGGAAACAAGTCTGAGATGGAGAGCATGCAGCGGCAGTTTGAACAGGGTGAGTTTATCAGTGTGCATGTGTGTAATTATGCCACTAAATAATGAAAACATAAACAGCGTTGGCACAGCTGATTGATTTCACTGATAACTGACTATTTAATTGACCTTTTTGTGTAGACCATGGGTTAGATCTGGTAGAAAAGGACTTCTCCATCAACACTGTTGCCGGAGGCCTCAAAAGCTTCTTCTCCGAGCTGCCTGAGCCCCTGGTGCCTTGTGCTCTGCAGGTGGACCTACTGGACGCTTTCAGTAAGCAAACACCGCTGTGCTGGGAGGGTCCCATACAACATAAAAAGATTGTTTTTTTAAGGGGAGAAGGATGGGGAGGATTGAGTGGACTTTGTTTGTTGAAATATTCTATATTACTGAATCTTCAAGCTTTAGATCACAGCTTGATGATGAAAGTTTAATCCAAACTTCCTCTGCTCACAGAAATTAATGACCGAGAACAGAGGCTGTACACCATGAAGGATGTCCTGAGGAAGTTCCCCAGAGAGAACTATGATGTCTTCAAATATGTTGTGAGCCACTTACACAAGTGAGTTTTTCATGTACTGCGCACAACAAGCCTTTTATGTTTCTTTCTTTTGCTCTTCTGTGTTTACTACTGTAACGCTTCTGGTGTAGGGTCCATCAACTACTTGTCTCCATGGAGATGTTATTGTTTTTTCCTGGAATGCTCCACAATTATGGCATTTGACTTGTAATTGAATAAATGTTGAATGGAATTTCATGTCATACTATGGAACAATTTTGTCAAAGCAAGAATAACATCTCCATGGATACAAGCAGGTGGCAGACTCCCCTTCAGAAAAGTTACACTGGAATTTATTGGAGCACCATGTATTTAATTGTTTGCTTTATTGACAATTGCTGTTTATTTGGTATCATTTTTGTCCATTTAACATTGCACTGTTTTTCAGTTCACAAATGAATTGCAGAAAGAAGCTTACACAGTGAATTCAGTTAATAGTCTGCCTTTGTTAACACCAGTGCTTGTGTGTCCCAAGGGTGAGCCAGCTGAGTAGGCTGAACCTGATGACTAGTGAGAATCTGTCCATCTGCTTTTGGCCCACGCTGATGAGGCCTGACTTCACCACTATGGACGCTCTGACGGCCACACGCACCTACCAGACAATCATCGAGACCTTCATCCATCAGTGCGCCTTCTTCTTCTACAACCAGCCGCTTATAGACTCCCCCACTGGGCTCGGAGGACTCCCTGCCTCCCCCACCACTGCCCTGACCTCTGCCTACACCTGTTACCGCTCCTCACCCCCCCACAGTGGAGCTCACTTCAGCCCGCTGCAGCAGTCTCCCCCCACCACGCCCCAGTCGCCTCTACAGTCCCTGCTCCCCCCCCTGCACCAGCACTCTCACCCCCACCACTCACCGGCTGAACAGGAGACACTGTGAGAGACCCGCGCCACACGTGCCCATGCTGGACATTATCTCACTACAGAAAACAGAAAAGTACTTCCAGGGCCTCAAGACGTATACACTATATCCACATGAGACAGAGCTGCCCTTATTAGGAAAATCCATTTGTGCTTGCTGAATTTAAGGGCATCATATTTTAGTGGTAGCATTGTCATTGAAGATTGTTTTTAAGTCAAGGACCAGAGACAAAATGAGCCAGCAGACATGTCCCATGGTTGCTTGTGGCTGAGTCTTGGTCTAATGTGAACAGTAAAAGCACTGGTTATAAGTATTTGGGATGATCACTAACTGGTACTGCCATGCCCTGAAACAGGAGGGCAACAGGGAGCCCTGTCACTACAAGCCTTCTGATGACACCACTTATCCTATACTACAAAGAAAAAACAACTCCATGCCATGTTTTTAACCTATGTTTTAAATTCTTTGTCTCATGATGTACTGCCACTGGACTGATGGACTGTTCCTGTGTATTGAGCTGCTTGAACGGTGCTGTCAGGAGCAGGGGAAGGGTACACATCCAGGGATGCACTTTATCTATCACTGTTGTTTTCATAGCTCAGCCATAACCCTTGCCCAAACAGAGCATTGGCAGATCAAACTTTGTTTACATCAGACATATTCTTTTTGTATTCACTAACTTATCTCCAAGCACTTTTTCATAGTGTAGTGTTAATTGAAGATAATTGATATGCCACATTGACTAACTGCCCTTATTGTTTTAGTGGTGAGTGTGGCATTAGAATAGGCTTGTAAAACAAGATCCTTTTTGTAAAAACCTATGTTCAGAATATTCAGAAGTTACATTTTAGACAAATGGGAAGTCTGTATCTGACCATTTCCTTATTCACCCAGCCATGTGAAAGCTAGTTTACTTGAAGCATTTGTCTAGATTGCATTTGTTGATCTGAATGGGCGTTTAGGGAAGTTTAGGCTGTATTTTGAAAGAGATTTCCTGCTTTCAGTCAGGTGAAAGCTACAAAGTCAAATGGGAAGAGTAGTGATACCATAACACAACTATGTTGCCATTTGGTGACTATGGAGACTACCGGCTTGAAACCTTAGAGGGTTGGGGATGTATTGCTGAGGCTGCCTATCAGCCAACCTCTTTGTTTTCATCTAATATTAAGGACTTGTAACTCAGACGGTTTAGTCCTTTCACTGTTTCAATGGTCCCAGTAAACACAGCCCTGTAGACTTTTATATAATTGTGAATGGGACTTGGGAAAGACCCATCTGCTGCTTTAGTGAGTTAGTTTAGCGCTGGCTTACACACCCTCCCCTTTTACAGAAAAAAACAAGCAACACATGTTCAATGGTAGCATTGTGAATGAAGACACAATCATTTAACGATCCAACGGAAGTGAAGCGCTGTCTTGAATGAAGTCTTTGGAGAAGCTGAACCACCAGACCCATGCTCTCCATGTCTATGTCCTGGTACATTCATTGTATGTAGAGCACTGGTTGTACAAGTATTTTGGGAGCTGAATTCACTGGTACTTTTGGATCACAAGGCTGTTTTGCAGTTTGTCATTCCAAACTATGACAGAATCATCAACCTGCCGCTAACTCCAGGTGTACACAATCATTTTACCAAACTCAACATTGGCAAAGTGCATACTACTCTATAATGTTTATTTGTATGTTGGGGGCTCCACCCATTAGTCAATAGTAGAAAACATTTCTAGTGTGTATTTCAATGATTGAAAGTCCATTTTTACAATTTTTGTGAATGGTTCAAGGCCACTTAAGGTTAATGCATGATTTAAAATACTCAAAGGAAGTATGAAAGCCTCTTTCCATTTTAAAACATAAAATTAGACAAAACAAATATTAAACTACCGAAATAGAAGAAAGAAGAATAGAAGAATATGTACTGTGCACCAAGGACAGACCATGAAATTTGAAGTGTTTGAAGATGAAGGCCTTATGTGAACTGTATAATAGTTAATAAATTAAATCTTGTAAAATTGGCCTCAGCACCTGTTGTTTTTCACTGGTGGCACAAGCAGCCCATCTGTGCAGTTGTTAAGCTGCACAAAGCAGTTTTATGAATCCTACTGTGACGGGGACTACCGATCTGACACTTCGCGTCTTGGCTGTTTAAGGACTGTTATTGTGAAGAGGCAGACAGCGCCTGAAAGGACCTATCACACCCTGCTGACATCTCACAATACAGCACGCGTCTAATTATGATGGTTTGATCTGCGCTTTTTCCACTCACGTGGAATAGTGGGTGGTTTGAGTGATATTTGTGATTGGCAGGTCAGTAAACAAACACTGGAAGTCAAGGCTTCATAGCTATAATTACAGTGCAGTAGGACTTTTGAGTAAAACATTGACCCAACAGACCAACACACTGGTATAGTAGCTGGGGCCAGTGCAGGTGACTCTATTTAGATCAATTATTCACAGCATCTCCGTCATGAACGACTACCCCCACTCAGACGCCCGGGTCGGCGTCAACGTTCATCTCGAGAGATCACTTGTACTACACTGCCATCTTGTGGTCTTTTGTAACTAAAGCAGATACCTTATTCTATAAACCTAACATACCTACCATTTCTCTGCATTGATAGGTCTATAGCCAGTATAAACTTCAGTTGCTCACCTTCATTTATTTTAAATATTATTTTATATTTAAAGTATTTGTTTATATTTAAGTTATATTTAAGTGTGACACCCTGGACATATTTTCTATAAAACAGCACCCCCAATAACTTTTAATTCTGTAATGTTCTTCTGCCTATATTTTCGGTTCATTTCATAGACTGTATATATAAACCATAGAATTCTTTATACACTCTTTGACATTTATGTGTAGCACTTACTCACGTTTAATGTTCAGTTACAGATATAATACCAAATGTCTCCAGTAGGTGTCAGTAATGGCGCAGTTAAGGGACACTGACTTCTCGGGTTTACGGCAGCGTCTCAGTTCAGTGTAAGATGGTTTACAATCAGTCCAGACAAGCCGTTACTTAACAGGCGGTTTTATCTGTATTTACAGGTGAGTTAAGTCAACAAGCAGTACTTAACTAACCTGTACTTTTAGATCACTGTGCTGTGTAATTACTAAAATATTAGTCTGCATAGTCATACTCCTGAAGCAGCTCAGTTCAGTAAGCTGGTTTACAGTCGGTAAGCCATCTTACTTAACAAGCTGTTTTATGTGTTTACAAAAATAAAAGTCAGCCTGTTGCACACCAGTTATTGGTCCTGTCGTCACGTGTGTAACGTAAGTCATATCATGTAAACCAAGTAACTGCGCATAGACAGTATGGATTTCTTTACACGCTGCAGACAGGAGTCTGCTAATTGTCACCTTCATCTAGCTCAGTTCTCCAACAGTGTTAATAATTTAATTCAGCCACTCAGTTAATTCAGAGTAAGATTTTTTTCAAATACTTGTCCTTTGGCTTACTCCTGGTTTGCAACTACTCAAGTCATCCATCTGTCTTTTGGGTAGATGTTTCAGAGCTGGTTTAGGTGGTACTTATTTCGATCCAGTGATTAGGCTCATTCTTTTGTAGCTCAAAGCCTCACAGTGAATCTACTATGCTAAATAACACAATATATTGCATTAAGCCGACTTGTCCAGAGAAAGTGTGACTGACGGAAGCCATAACATATGAAAGATAGCTTTATTGCACAAGGTGTTAGAATGATCTTTTTAGTTTTTGTTTCTTTTCATAGAAAATGTACCTTTGAACACAAGCATTTGCTATAATAAGCAACTCAAACAAAGGTTTGGGATACCCGCAACTTTTTTTTTTTTGATTTTGCTTTTGATTTTCATACATTTTTCCTTCTATGTTCCCTTTAAGCAAGCATGCAATGACTTTGAGGATAAAAAATAAAATACAAAATAATATAAAAGTTAACGGGACAAATGACAACATCGAAAGACCTTGTAAAAACAATGAAAAGTCATCAAATTAGTATCAAAAACATAAAAGGAAAAGAATAATTTGCCCATTTCAGAAATGAAATAATTCATTTTGATTTTAGATTTTGAAACTGGGGCATCCAAACCTGATCTGTCCCCTGATTTGTTCTGCTGAAAATAGCTCTTCATACAAAACTGTGTTTATGTACAAGACTTGATCTATAAACAACACGCACAAAGGGACAAATCAAGGAGCCATGTTTAGGAAGTGACATTTGAATTGAAATCCTTTGAGCTCGGACAGGAGCCTGAACGCACCACATGATCTGACCTGCTCATGTCCACCACTATGTACACTAGTGACCAAAAGAGCTACGGGTCCCTGATTTGACTTGGCTGGACTGGTTTAGGCCATGTACCAGAACTGCTGAAACAAAACAAAAAAATGTTATTCATTTCCTAAAATACATATAAAATATATCCTTAACCTCTTTTAAGTCAACAAATGGACAAAGAAACAAATGAATAAATCAATGTAAACCACATCACATTGTTGAGGTGTCTCAAAAAAGACCCTCCTTGAAGTTTTGTGTGTGAATGTACATTGGGAGGAAACAAATGGGACATATACAGTACCGCAGAAATAGGAAAACATTTATATAAGATATTTCAATTGAGTGAACATTATATTATCTTAAAATGATCTCCCTGACATTAAGTATATTATGTAAGCTTCATTCACATCATGACTGGGATTTCTGTCTAGTGTGTGAACAGTGTACACATCAACAATTGGGCCATAATACTGTTTAAGTAATAGATTTTAGCAGCCGTTATTCAACAAAAACAACAATAATAGAAGATAGTCTGATTGTAATACTGATTAGAAGATTTTACATAGATATTATGAAAACATACCACTCCAGTGCCACCTCTTCAAAGTTATAAATGGTATAATAATCTTCTTGTTCTCTGTCCTGGTATTTTCAAAACACATAGTAAGGACAATGCTACATAGTATTTGTGTGTTATTTAGGACTCACAAGAACCCTTGCACTTCATATTGAGATTGTAAATTAAACTTAAATCTCTTCTCTAACGCAGTCAGCCAACAGTACCATACAGAACATACTATATATTCACTTCTTTATTTTATTCAACATTTTTAAATTCCTCTTCACGTGATTGAGCGATTGTCTTTTGATAAATTTAGTAGTGTAGACCATACCATAAATTGCAGTATGCACTTCACCAGTACTTAAGTGCACACTATTAATACTTTGTCATAATTTCACTTAAATGTCAATACTATACATAGAAATATATATGTAAATTCTTTATAATACCAAATAATCTCTATTTTTATGTGAGAAATCAAAGCTACTTATTTGGGTTGTCATGTGAATCATTACGCATGTGTCATTCATTTGGAGATGTGCGGAAAGTTTTCACATGATAAAATCTTTTCTAAAATCTAACTTGATTTTTATGGAATTATTTTTTGTGTAAATTTGCCAATGCTCAATGTGGGATATTAAGAGACATGAGAAGGCGTTACAGTTAGAAGAGGAAACTTAACTTCAAATTTGATAATGGACAATAAGGACAGAGCATGTATGAGAGACAGATGACCACACAGCATCACACTGGCTATCATAGTTTTCATCTTGTAATAACAGAGCTCCTCAATCATAGTCAACTTTTCAAAATGACCACAGGATTGCTTCCGAGCTTTGCGCAGTGCAACCCCAGTAAAAAATGAGCAGAGCGAGCACCAGCCTGCTGGATCTGTTAGTCTGAGTTAGTAGTTTTTCAAGAGTCCCAGGAGTACATGAAAAAGTCCAGTTAGCTGGGTCTCAGCCGGACGACAGCCTCCTGTAGTAATAGAGCAGCTGAGCACAACACAGGGCCCCCAAAACTGGGGTAAAGAGATGTTTGTGCCCCCTGCCCCAGTCGGCCATGGTTTGGGCGCTTGAGTCAGTGCAAATGAGCGCGCTACACAAGTGTGTATGATTTGGAGTAGGCGCCTGCACTCTGTTTCTGCAGCCTGCCCAGCGCAGACGAGCTGCTCTCCAGCAGAGAGTCTCTGGAGCCACCCTTGGAGCTGTTGTTGGGGTTACTGCTGGTGCTGGAGGTGGAGGCTGTGGCTGCTGTGTTGGAGCTGGGCATAGTCAGGGTCCTTTGGGGCAGGGTGGAGGTGCCTGAGCTGGAGCCCAGGCTGCTGGGCCCTGAGTGGCCCAGCTGTTTGGAGTCTAGAGTCTTGTGGCGTCCCTGGGTGTGATAGCCTCTTTGTGTGAGGCTGCGGATGGAAGCCTCCCGCGGAGGCACGGCAGGACATGGGTCGTGCAGCTCCCCTTGTTTACGGAAGAACGGGTCTGTTTTCATGTAGAGGGGAAGATTGCAAAATTCACCTGAGGTAAGAGAAGAAAAGAGAATGATGTAACCATGTGAAAATCTTTGTTTTATAATGAATCAGATGGCCAGAAGGTTTGCTGATGTTGTTTGTGTTGTGTTTGTGTTTAAACTGTAAAAAGTAGACAGAGGGATAAAACAGATAATTTTGCACACAAAAATTGGCCTGCACTTAACATGAAGTAAAACATCTATTTCATAGCATAAATATGCACAAATAGCACATTTAAACTCACTTTTAGCGCGGTGTGGGATAGGTACAGCCACATTCTTGCCACGGTCGTAATCCTGTGGTTTGGGAGGCGAGGCAGTGAAGCGGCAGATGCCCGGCTCCGAAGGAGTGCTAAGAGAAGTCATACTATCTGCCGGGTCATTGGTGCCAGTGGTCATTTGATCGGATGAACTATCAGATATGAAGCACTCTGTGATGGTGAACTTGGCGTGCTGCAGGTGCTCCTCCAGTTTGGCATGTTCATACGCTCTGGCCAGCTCCTCATACGTGGAGGAGGCGCTCTCTGTTGAAACCATGCTGTTACGACCTTTATCTGAAAAATTAAAGCCAGTTCAGATTCAGTTCAGTTCAGAAATATTTTATAATTACATTAGTCGATCATAGCATTTTCATGTAAAGTATTTACCTGTATCTTGAGAAAGGCTGGCACTGTAGCTGTCACTCTCTGTGGCAGTGATGCCGCGTGAACCCATAGTCCTCCAGTCAGAGGTCAAAGTCCGTGCTGATGCTGTGGACTGGGTCTGGCTTGGTCGACTCAGAGTCCATTGACTTGAATATCTGTTTCTGGAGCTGTGGGCGGACTTGATACTTTTCCTGGACACTGGGTCTGACAAAGCACATGCATCATATTTAGACAAAATAGTTTTTGATGATATAAATGTCCCCAGCAGAAATATACAGTGTAACTGACTTGTTCCCGGGCGGATGTCGGACATGTCAATAAGTGGTCCTGAGTTTTGTATGAGAGCCTGATGGTGCAGCGAGACGCCAGTGCAGAAGTTCTGTGGGTTCACCGACTGACTGAACTCAGTGTCTGTTACTGGCACAGCTGCTTTGTCTTCTCCTGAACAAAAACACACCCACTATCACAGTGTCCTGGCACATAAGATTGGTATATTTGCCCTTACACTTACCAATCTGTTTGATGCCCTCTTTGTCTTCTATGAGAAGCTGAACCCGAGGGATGTCTATATGGAGGCGAGGCCCCTGGGGAGGGCCCTTTACAGGGGTGTCTATTGTGCGATTGTTTTTACTATTAAAAAAAGACAAGATTAAGGCTCATCTCAAAACAGAATCCAATTGAAATCTATTCTAGCAAACCACACTAATGATTTTTACCTGATAAGCATCTCTGCAAGACTTTTAGCATCTAGAAAGAACAGGAGTTTTAAAATGAGTTTAAATCAAGACATGATTGTCATCCATTAAACTAATTTCTCAAACTTTGTGTGGTCTCACCTCTTAGTCGTTTTAATCTCTTTTCCTTTCTCTTCTTTCGAATAATAAAAAGGAGAGCCACACCCACAGTGACCAGGATGACAGGAGAGCCAATGGAGAAGAGTTTCTTCACATCGTCTCCTTCTCCACGAGCAGATTTAATGGGAGGGATGGTACCTGACAAAACAAACAGGCATTTAAAATCACCATTGCCTTGACACATTAGTTGTATTATTGCAGTTCCACTTACTTCCATCGTAGTCGGTGGTGGCAAACTGTGAAGTCTGATTGCCACAGCCAGCACTGTTGCAGGCCTTCATCTTTAGCTCATACCATGTGGCCTCTCGCAGCTCGCTGAGGAACAGCTGAGACGTGGAGTTGGCTTTGAGACTCTGCCAGGCCCAGGTGCCTTTAGGCCTGAAGTCTAGCAGGAGGTCAGTGATGGGGCATCCGCCACTGGTCCAGCCCTGCAGGTTGAGCCCCGCGTGAGTGGAGTTGATGTGTGTGAGCAGAGGCTGGTCCTTGTTGAAAACAGGCTCTGCAGAGATAAGGGAAAACATGAACAAGACCAAACGATCTTTAATGTAGAGTTTTTGTTAAGTAACTGCCCAACAACAACCTATGCTGGGGGCAAAAAAGACATTTGTATTCTGTTGGTTTGTACACTGTGTATAGTTCCACTTTTTACTTATATTGTGTATCTGATCATGATTGACTAATGTGTTGGATCACATTACACCATACTTAAAAGACAACCTGTGATAGATTATCCTAAACCAAAGAAATAATAATATTTCATGTTTCATGTTCATAAAGCTGTTCTTGTCTGCTTTACAAGCACTTACCCCTCCCATGAGTCTTAGCTTCAATGATTTCACTGATGCGCCCTGAGCCCACACTGTTTTTGGCCGCCAGCTTGACCTTGTACCAGGTTCCACAGCGAAGATTGTCGAGTCTGAAAGATCTCTCACTGGAGCTGATGAACACATCTCTCCACTCCTCTGTGTTATCCACTGAGTACTGCAGCACAAAACCTGTAAATACATACAAGCTCTCATTGTCAGAAAGATTTCAAGAAAAAACAGGAATGCAGTGGACTACAACGGCAGCTGCTTAACTGGCCACCAGGTGGTGACATAAACATAATATTCACAAGGAGTTAATTCAAGTCTACCTAGAGACAACTGAGTTTAACCTTAGATTGTTTTTTATTATGAAAGAAAATGTTGTTTTAATGAGTGATGAATAATAATCCAAATGATCTACTCTAGACAGTATCTAGACTCTAGAGAAAAGAACAAACAGTTCAAACACAGTATAAAATGCATTTAGCACACCTCTGATAGAACTTCCTCCGTTGTCCCCAGGTATCCATGTAAGAGTGATGGAGGAGGTGGAGGTAGTGGACACAGTCAGGCGAGGTTGGTCAGGAGGAACTAAAAACCAAACCCAAAAAGCACCATTAGCCTTCTCATTTACATAAGGCAATGTAAACATATGTATCTCTCAATCCTATCTCATACCTTGAACCACTAGATTGACAATAATGGTGTCAAAGCCCAGTGTGTTAGTAGCTGTACAGGTGTAGTACCCAGAGTCCTCTGCTTTGACTGAACGTAAAACCAATGTCCCATTTGATAGAATCTGTCTCTGGCTGTCGGCTGTCAATGGGATGGCAGAGTTATCACTGTATGGAAAAATGCACGTGTTATTTCCCATGTGACACAACCCCTATTCTTCTGTTATTCATTCATTCATTTCAGTGAAACTCACCTGTCTTTGGTCCATTTTATTGTTGGGGTTGGTTCTCCCACTGAGCTACAGGGCAGACGCACTTCCTTCATCCAAGGCGTGGTCACTGTACCACCAAAGGACAGGATTTTGGCTGGAACTAAGCACCAAAAAAGATAATTTTAATATAGTGTTATTGATAGCAACCATTTTTTGTAAGTGTTTTATCATTTCAAATTGGGCTATTCATTGTGACAAGAGCCTTCCCTGCGTTGTGTAAGTAAGAGCTAGTGAATTAGTTTTAACCCTGCTCCTCCCCTGGCCTCATAGATTGAGTCTGTCTTTTCTCCATAGAGTCTCCTTTTTATTGATTCTTGCTGGCTATTGTACTCCCTAAGGGTCAGTTTACTAGATAGGCCCTGTTCATCACCACATAATTAACAACAGTGTTTCTTTCTACTCAATCAATACTGGAACTGTCAGTCAATATAAGTCTACCCTGGAAAGTGAAAGAGGCAAGCATCGTGTTGTTGTCATTTTTACAGCCATATTTGTAACATCATAACCTTTATAGGAATCGCTTTAACCTTCTCATGCTTTACACACTTGCCCGGGGGACCTACCTTTCCCAGCAGGCTCCACGGTGACCTTTGAGCTGATGTTTCCGCGGCCGGCAGTTGTCACGGCGGCAGCCCAAATGTGGTATTGTTTACCACGGGAGAGGTGTGTGATACGGTAGAAGAGCATCTCAGGATTGGCCTCGTACTCACTGGGTGCCTGGGACAGAGGGCATGCACCATTATGTTAACAAGGAGGAAATATCTCCATATCTAGATAACTGCTGGGGGTCATGATTTGATTTGATAACTTAATTTCAAACACATATTTTTTATGCATAATGAATCATAATGAAACATGGACAAGACATTTCAGTATGTTGGAAGGAGTAGGAAGAAGTTGTAACTTTTTTTAATCCTAACCCTGGCAAAATTCTTATGCACTTCTATGTAGCAGGTATCATCAGTCACATCTAAAGTTAAGATATTTACAAGTAATAATAGCTCAGCAAGACAGTAGTGTAAATATAACACATAAGCAATAAGATTATAGCATATAGTTAATGAGGATTTGTCGTCATATACATATGTATCATATAAAATATGATTTAACAACTCTCCACCTTTTACACAAAGATAAATATATGTTTGCAAATCGGTCTCTCTGTGTTAACATTGATTTGTAAAATGAAACCAACAATATTTATATGTAATATTTAAAATGTGTATATATAT
>JACM01061304.1:0-38503 GCA_000787095.1 Periophthalmodon schlosseri | reverse complement strand
TTTTTTTAAATAAAAAGTGGTGGCATTATTTAAATCCAAAAGTTGAAAACTGATTAAATCCACAATATGAAAGTTTGCAGTTCTTATTATTGTAGGGTTCAACATTGGTGGTTTTTAAGTTTAACTTTCTTTCAAAAACAGTGAATTTTCCATAAAGTGCCCTCCATCTGAAATTATAATACCAAATTTTAGTGGATAACCAAAACACCAAATCATAACATGAACAACTTGGCCACTATATCCAATGTTTTTGTCATTAAAGAAAACTTATTGTGTGTCTGCTGTATAGTTATAATCTATGACACCCGTGGATCATTATGTTATAATTTGCACATTTTAAATCGCAATATTCATCTAAAACGACTTAATAAAAGAAACAAATCCGCTGACTTACGCGTTATAAAACCGCGGTGCCCAATGGGAGCCGACGTCGCCGTGAACGTCATCACAACAAAGAGTCATGTAGCTGTGGGTCCCTCCTGTGGACAGCTGCACGTCACTCTAGCGAGTAGCGGTATTTTTTTTTCTCATTTGTACGAAAATGACTACACGCCGCTGCCGAATCCTACGCGCATCACCGATTAATAAATACATAAAACTGAAGAACGAAGCGAGTCCGTCACAGTGGGCGTACGTCGGTGGCCGTGAAATCGGGGATCGATCAGCAATATTATTGATAGTTAAAGATCGCTCAAACATGCACGACTCACTCTAAAAACGACTTCAAGAGGGTAAATGAGAAGAGGAAACGACTATAACGTGGTTAAAATCTGTGAAAAGTTGATTTTGTGGCTCTGCTTTAGGTATAAATCAGCATTACAATTGTTATCAGTAAAAGCAGTTTGATTTGTTGTTTACCTCGTATCAGTTGGGTTATGTTTATGGATTTCAAAATCTTAAATGCAGTTTTTTTAAGTCTTAAGTCCCTATTTTTTTTATTTTATTTTTTTTTTTTTTTAGTCTTTGCAAATACAGATTGGGAAAAAAGGATGACCTCAGCGCAGGTTTTATGGAAAATGACCAAAAGAGCCCAGCCTGGAGGAAGTGTGTTATTCATTCATTGTTCTCATTTCCCATTGTGTAAATCATTATATCAAGACAGTGACTTCATAGAACAGAAAGAGAGGACAGAAAGAGGGATGAGAGAAGAGGAGGAGAGCCAGGAAGAAAGGGCGGAGAGAGGGAGAAAAAGGTGAGGGTAGAGAGGCGATGGAGGAGAGAGATGGAGGGAAAAGGAGAGAGGGAGGCAGAGGGAAAGCGCAAGGGAGGGGAGAGACGGAGAGAGAGGAGGGAAGAGAGAAGAGAGGATGGAGGAGAGACAGGGGAGAGAAAGGGAAAAGTAGGGAGGAGAAGGAGAAGAGTGACTAAAGGAGGCAGAGGGAAATCGCAAGGGAGGGGAGAGACGGCGAGAGAGGAGGGAAGAGAGAAGAGAGGATGGAGAGAAAAAGGATGAGAGAGAGGGGAGAGAAAGGAAAAAGTACGGGAGAAAGGAGGAGAGACAGGGGAGAGAAAAGGAAAAGTAGGGAGGAGAAGGAGAAGAGTGACTAAAGGAGGCAGAGGGAAATCTAAGGGAGGGGAGAGACGGCGAGAGAGGAGCGAAGAGAGAAGAGAGGATGGAGAGAAAAAGGAGGGGAGAGACCGAGGAGGAGAGAGAGGGGAGAGAAAAGAAAAAGTAGGGGGGGGGAGAAGGAGAAGAGTGACTAAAGGAGGCAGAGAGAAAAAAGAGCAAGGGGATGGAGGGAGGGAGGAAAAAGCGGATACGGAAACAGAGGGGGTGGAGAAAAGGAGAGAGAGTGAGAGGAGGGGGTAAGGAAGGAGGGAGGAGAGGAGAAAGAGAAAGAAGAGTGGGAGAAGAGAAAGGAGCAGAGACAGGGAGGGGAGGAGGGTGGAAAGGGAGAGGAGAGGGGCTAGATAGATGGAAGAGAAAAGAGAGGAGGGCATGGGAGGCGAGCGAGGGAGGGAAGTTCTGCTCCCACAATGGCCAGGAAACCGATGACCTCACTGGCCTCTAAAGTCAACACGTTTAGTCACACAGGAAAAGCACGGGTCTATTTTAGCTGTGCTTTTCAAACGGTCACAGCGAGAACAGCTCAGATGCCCTCCCTGACCTGAGGGGGCAGAGGCAGGTGGATGTTTTTGTAGTAAGATTAACTTTAACAAGACGATTACTACTGCTACTACTACTACTGCTACTACTACTGCTACTACTACTGCTACTTCTACTGCTACTACTGTGTGCTTGAAACGTTGCACAATTTCTGCTCACTTTTTGTTTTGCTTTTAATATTTTTTTGAAACAAGTGACACTAAATTTCCAGTTTAAGATCGTAAATTATTCCAGGACCATGGCGGCGAGTAGGAAAAAGTTGATTTTGATGATTGATAAAGTCATGGTGAATTACATTACAAAATGAGTTGGACGTATCGTTTCAATCTCCCATCAGATGTAATGTTCCCTCAAAAAACACCTGACTTTGTACTTTCTTCGACTGTGTGTCTCCCTTTGGCTTCGTCAGCTGTATTTTAACTGGAGTTTCTCTGTGTTACTTGGACATTTAATAAAAACTAATAGTGATTCAAAGGCCCTGCGCCTGATTTCAAACCGTGAGTCATACCCAGTTGCGTTTTGTTTCATTCACACATGTAGGGCACACAAGTAACCCTTTATTATTAGTCTGCCTACATCTCCTAAGCTCAAAATGCTCTGTTCCACCTTGTGATGTCATAAAGCTGTAGTTTTCAAGTTAACAGCTGCCTTTTACCTTTTGTTCAGTGGAGATTGGCGATTCCAGGGCTGAAAATATCCGAATCTAGCGAAGGTGTATGGAGTTTAAAAACACAGTGGAGCACTTCCTGTATTACCACATGACATCACAAGGTGGAACAGAGTGTTTCAGTTTGAGAGAAGAACGCAGACTAAACATGCAGGATTTGTGTGTTAAACATGTGTGAATGAAACAAAACACAACTCCGGGTAGTTTTTCATGAGGAAACAACATTATAACATAGATCAGAAATAGTTCAGTTTGTCAAAGGGAAAGTGGAAGTTCCAGATGACTCTAGATGTAATAATAACTCATCCAGCCTTATTTAGTCCTGCAGGTTTTGCGTCAGTGTCTCGGCTCGTTCTGGTTTGGATTTTATCAGCGAAAAATGCCCCTCTCTTTGATTGAAGACTCCCGCGTGGAGGCGATGGAGAGATTGTGCACAAAAGTGTTTCTATGAAGGTTTGATTCTGCAGCAATCATCTGATCTGAGAGCCGAGGGCCGCAGACAGTCACATGGGAAGAGAGGGGGAGAGAGGGATGAGAGAGGAAGGCAAGGAGGAGAGGAGATAGAGAGAGGGAGGGGGAAAGGGGAGGAGAAGGGAGAGAGAGGGGGAGAGGGGAAGGGTAGAGGGAGAGGTGAGAGTGAGGGGGATGAGAGATGAGAGCGAGAGGAGGGAGAGAGAAAGAGAGATAAAGGAGATGGTGAGGACAAGAGGGTAAAGGAGAGGAGAGAAGAGGAGAGAAAGAGGAGCTGGAAGGAGAGAATAGAAAATGGGGAGACAGAAGAGTAGGACGAGAGAGAGTGTGGTGGGGGAAAAGGAGAGGAGGAGAAGTGCTGAAGGGAAGGGGATAGAGATGGAGGGGAAGAAGAGGAGAAGGGGAGGGAGAGAAGAGGGGGCAGTGAGGAGAGACTGGAGGTGGAGAGGGGAAAGCTGGAGAGAGAGAGCGAAGGAGAGAGGAGCTGGGAGGAGGGGAGACAGAAGAAGGAGAGGTGGGGAGAGTGAGGGGAAGAGAGGCGGAGAAGGGGACAGAGAGATGTAAGGCGACAGGGAGGAGATGGGAAAGAGGAGGAGGAGGAGAGGAGGAAAGGGGATGGGAGAGAGAGGGGGATGAGAAAGGGACAAGGAGGAGAGGAGTAGATGGAGAGGAGAAAGAGGGTGGTGGGGAAAGAGGACGAAAAGGTAGAGGAAGAGCTGGGGATGAGAGAGGGAGAGGAGAGAGAGAAGGCGAAGGCGAGAGAATGTAGGAGGCAGGAGGGGGAGAGAGGAGGAGGTGAGACCGTGACATGTGAGCGGAGCATCGACACAAAAGGAGGAAGGAGCCTCATAAACTCCTATCGGGACGTTCTGTTCAGTCTGATGTTTGTTTGAAACAGAGGAACAGGTCACAACAGGGAATTGTTTCACACGTTTGTTTAAAATTGTAAAAGAACTTATGTGTGTTTACAGTGACACCATCGCAGCCATTGTTCAGGCCGAGTCAGGCCGAACGATTTGGGAAAAATATCTAATTGACGAGATAAGACAGGAGATTTAGTTTGATTCTCCCGCGTACGTCCGTTTGTGTGTGAACGCGCACAGGTCTGCGTAGGTTCGCGGTCGTCGGTCGTGATTGTACAGAAGTGACCGATTTCCCGTCTCTCCTCCTCTCATTTCCTCTTCCTCCCCGTGCGTTCCGACTCCGCTCCTCTTCACCTAAACAGGATTTTCTCACGAGACACTTCCCTTTCGCATTTGTCTCAATGGTTTTAGTGAATGTTTAGACATGAATAAAGCTTCGCAGTTTGAGTTAATGGAAACTGTCTCTTCTGTAAACAGAGATGTAAGGCTTAGCTGATTTTAAATGTTGTAATAATTAGGCCTGTCACAATAACACATTTTGGAGCATGATATGTTACTACAGAGAAATATTGTGATAAACGATGATATTGACACTACTATATGCCATTGACACAAAGCAAGATAATCCCAGTAAACCAGTTTTTACGGCCTGAGTTGCAACAAATAAATGACAGAATGAACTAATAATTAGCCATAGAAGTCACTTATTCAACCCTCTACAACTCAGATCTTACCTCATTACATAAAAATGGCCATAATCTCCCAACTATTGCAAATAAATTGAACACACGATAAATATCCTGCCATATATTGAACGATAAGATGTCGATATAGTAAGAATTTTATATGGTAGAATTATAGCCATTGGTACATTTACCAGTAAACATTTTGTAACTAGAATAATGAGATGACCCAGTAACTCGATCAGATTTTTAAAGGTCCTATATTACACAAAATTGACTCTCGTGAGCTTTACGCCATGTTATAATGTTGTTACGTCATCAGAAACATACCTGGAGTTGTGTTTTGTTTCATTCACACATGTTTGAGTAACACTTTATTATTAGTCTGTTAATCTCCAAAGCTCAACACGCTCTGTTCCACCTTGTGATGTCATGTAGTGGTAGTTTTCAAGTTAACAGCTACCTTTTACCTTTTGTTCAGTAGAGATTGACAATTCCAGGACTGAAATCATCCAAATGATTCTAGTGAAGGTGTGTGGAGTTTGAAAAGACGTATTTGACCAAATCTGCAATATGACTGTACCTGATTTTTACTGTCTTAAAAATCTGAAAAACAGAACTACTTCATTTTAAACGGTTTGCAGTGGTCCAAAGATATTCCTCACTTACCTTATGCATTCAGAGCATCCTAATTATTCACAATGATGAGTTTACAAGCGTTTTTCCCAGCTCTCAGACCAGTGCACAGTTTTGTTCTGACAGTAAAGCTAAAAACACTTAACATGCTAATGCACAATTCCTGATTATCGGACAATAAAAAGAGAAGTAAAGAAAATTAGATGCAGGCAACACTCACCAGACATATTTTGACCTCAATACCTGCTTGTGTAATATATCTGTACTAGGGCAAGACACATTTTGCTCACATTTTTAGATCCGGAGCCTTTAAACAGCAAATTCCACCATAGAATTCTGATCTTTCTTCCAGCTCAGTTCAAACTATGGATTATTGTCTTGCTCTGCCACTGCTTCAAAACATTGCAACTGCCAATGTCGTCCATGTATCGCTGTATACCACGTTATTAAAAACACCATAAAATATAAATGAAAATGAAGAGGAAGCAGTTCAGTAAATCAAAGGACAGTGGGGATAAGTTTGATGAGACAAGAATCCCTCTGCTCCTAAACGGATTTCACTGTAGCCTTTAAAACATATGGGAAATATCAAAAACACATGTGTTTCAATATGTATTATTATGGCCTGTTTTGATTCACTGTCTGAAAACCTGCTACTTATGAACAGACAATGACTAACTGTGCAATGTTTACCAAAAAAACTTCAACAATACACTCAAAATCTACTGTTCAAAGCAAAACTTACATTTATTTCCTTTTGTGATTTTCCTGGCTTCATATTTTTACTAAATAAAACCATATTTTTACCCCGACATGAAACACTTTAAGGAATAAAACGGTGATGTGGTTTGGCAAATTCGTATTTTAACGATTCAGTTGTTATATGGTCATAAAATACATGCTAAAAACAATAAACAGTGGTATTCTCGTCCATGGAGTTAAATTGAAGGCATGTTTTTGTCTACAGTGGCTGCATCTTTCTCCCAAACAAATGAACTGTTATGCATATGTCTGGTAATGTCTTGTCAATGTCTTTTGAAAAAGCTTTTAATCAATTAAACCTATTACTTGTAATACTTTAAAAACATATACAAGTATCTTATTACAACATATACAAGTATCTTATTACAAAATACACTAGGTAATAAAAATAGTTTTGCGCATATTTGGCATGTATTGGCTTCCCATAAAACTTCAAAACTCTCCTCACCACATTCAAAGCTATTCATAACCTTGCTCCATAATACCTCTCCGATCTCTTCCACATCCCCACTCCCTCTCGCTCTCTCCACTCCTCTTCCTCTCTCCAGCTCTCTGTTCCCTCTGTCCGTCTGTCTCATCACGATGGGGGGCAGAGCCATCAGCCGCTCTGCTCCTCAGCTCTGGAACTCACTCCCGCCCGACCTCCGACCTCCGCAACATGGACTCCCTTCCTCTCTTCAAATCATGACTCAAAACTGACCTGTTCAGACAGGCCTACACCACATAACCAATCACACTGTCATCACTTTGTATTGTATTGTGTGTTATGTTTTTAACTTGTTCTGTACAGCGTCCTTGGGTGTTTTGAAAGGCACTTATGAATAAAATGTGTTATATTGACCAATATTTTTTTTTTATATGGCTTACTGAACCTCAATAGTACAGATGTTTAATTAGAGCCATTTAACATAAAAAAACAGTCAAATTTCTTCCTCCAAAGACTTCAGTCAGCTCCAAACTACAGAGGATTGGCTGTAAAACACCCTATTAAAAACCCAAGCTGATCATTGGCCATTAAAATTCACTTAAATGCACAGCTCTATAATTTAATATGATAAAAAAGTTATTATTTAGCCACTGAAGAAGCTTGAGCTTGTGTAATGGGAAACAACCATTAAAGACACAATTGCAGACACAATTTGAATGTATAGTTTAATGTATAATTTAATAACAATATATTCTATTTTCTGCTTTGTGTCTTACAGTGACTTGTCCATCCAGTGGGGTGCGCTGTCTCGTCCTTACTCCTCCACCGATCGCAGCAGTTCTCTGGGCTCTATGGAAAGCCTGGATGCTCCCACTCCCACAACGCAAACAAACTACGATTCCCACAATTCACCTGTGGACCCCGCCCTCTTCAACAACAAAAGAGACTCTGCTTACAGCTCGTTCTCCGCAAGCTCCAATATGTCAGATTACGCTACGGTTCCTTTAAGGTTTGGCGAAGGCGGATCTATGGAAAACCTACTTCAAAATTTAGGATCGAACGGCGATGCTACCCAGGTTTTGGATAACGGACAACTTATCGCACTTAAGTCCAGATCTTTAACTAGACCGAGACCGAAACCGTTTGAAATGAAAGAACGCCCATCTTCTTGCTGTTATGAAGATGAGCGAAAAGTTAACGAATTAGTGATTTTACAAAACGGCAACAGCGAAACAAAAATTAAGTCCAACCCACCACAACCTCCTACAAGAAAAGACAGTTTCAGAGCGACTAAAACTAGACCAAACATTACCAACGATCGCTGCTCCTCTGCTCCTATTGAAATCGGCAATGCACCGAGTTTCTACGACGATTGCGCAACGTCAAAAAAATCTGTTCAAAATGGCTTCCCTCCTTCGGAAAATGACAAAGATGATTGCTTGGAGTCTTGCTACATTCAAGACAAAGCACCCATAACGTGTTCTAAATCTTCAAATACCGAAACTACCATTTTTAGACCTCAAAATAAGAACTCTACAAATGTTTTGCACCGGCACAGCGCTCCAGAAAAACTATTAGCGCAACTACAGCTATTGCAATTTGATGACGCGCCAATTGAGGCTTACATCCAACCGGAATCAACAAATGTATCTTCTAGTAGCAGTAGCCAGTGGTCCCAACCAGAAAACGATAAAAATTCTTTGCAAACTTTGTCCAGTAAATGGGGCAGTAGTCGTAGTTCAACTCCTGGTTCAGCATTTTTGGAAGATTGTGTAGAAAGAGAAGAGTTCCAAAATGAAAAATTGGAAGTCAGTTGTGAAACTTCAAATCAAGTTGCGTGGGGGAGGTCTGTTAGCGTGCCAGAAGAGCAGGTAGCTTTGTCAGTTTGTAATAATACTTCGGACAATGTTAATGAGAGAGATTTCCTGCCACTAAGTTCAGCTCTGAGTGTTGACACTTTAGTTGAAAAGAAAAATGAAATCATCGAAGTCGAAAGCGCAACGTTGAAAAAATCTACTCGCAATCTCAGGAAGAATCGGAGACGGAATGAGCGTTTTGCTACAAACCTGAGAAACGAGATCCAGAGAAAGAAGGCCCAACTTCAGAGCAGTCGTGGCCCAGGAGGGTTGCTCTGTAGCGGGGAGACCGTTCACGAGGAGGGCCCTGATTTTCAAGAAGATGGAGATTTTGAAGTACCAGAAAGAAAAGTTAAAGTTGAGTTTGCTACTACTACTACTGCTACTGCCGCTACTACTACTTTGGAACACCCTAAGACAACAATCGAAAACTGTTCGCTAGATTCAACTAAAGAAGTTTTGCAGTCCAACCTATCAAGACCTGTTCAAATTGTCGACTCGGGTGTAGCTAGTTTTGGTATTCGAGTTATTGAAGAACCAGCACCCGCAGGTAAAGCCCGAAGATGGCGATGGACTCCCGAACACAAACTTCAACCCGAAACCGAACCCCAACCAAGACGCACCGATGAAAAACTTTTGGCTCCTTCTCGCCATGGAGTTTGCGCGTTCACGTCTTCGTCAACTTCCACCTATCCTCGATCGATGTCTTGTTCGAGGATGGAGCAGTCCGATATTTTGCCATTCGCAGACAGGATGAAGTTTTTCGAGGAGACGAGCAAAAGCGGAACTACAAAAACTGCGAGCCAACCAAAACAAAAGTCCTACAATGTACAGGAACAAGCCGGAGATCTTGGAGCTTACCAGTCGCAAAGAAGATATTCGTATCAAGGCGGTTACAGACAAGAAAATTCAAGTTTGATGGAGGCAAGGAGGCAATCGGTAAGCGCGAAAGAGAGGGAGGAAAGACTGAGACAAGTAAGAGGAGAACTGGAGGAGAGGGAAAAAGAAGAACGGATGCGCCAATGGGAAAGAGAGAGAGAGATGGAGAGACGACAGGAGCTGGAGAGGATACGAGAGATGGACAGAATGAAAAGAGAGAAAGAGGAGATGGAGAGAGAAAGGGAGGAATATTTTGCATCAAATTGTCAAGAGATTCACCAAAACTACCATCAGCGCAGGGGTCATTTGAACAGCTTTCAGCCCGACTCCTGTTCAGCCTTTTATCCAGTGAAGGGCCCATCGCTGCAGTTTGATGATCAGCGCCATCAGGGATTCACTCCAACAGAGGTGAGAACTGTATGTTTTGAATTTTATTTATTTGTTTGTTTGAAGAGGGACAACGCACATTAACATTAACAGGTACAGCATGCGACTTTCTGGAGGTGGCACGTCACCTGCATGATTCCATGGAAATAAAAAATTAAAACCATACTTCAGAACATTCTCCGTGGAGATAGGCAAGTTTTATTCCATACTGTGGAAGACTATAGCAAAAGAAACAACATTTCCATGGAAACAAGCAGCAGGAAGCCCTCCTCCAGGCCAAGTAAGAGTCAGGTTTGTGGAGGACGCATCTGTTTTTGGCGATAACAAGCACAACCAAAATTAAAAACATGCATCTGTTTTTGGCGAAAAAAGTTTCGTATTGTGGCTTTAATACAGATGGGGCCAGCTAAAATGAGTATTGTTAAAATGCAGATCCTTTTTGTAATATAGAAAGTTCCATGGTCTAGTCACTTAAAGAAAAGATCAGGTTCAACATGTGTGAATTTACTTTTTAGATATTTCATGGCAAAGTACAATGTAATCAATGGGGAAATCTGGGTCTTGCCCCCCACGTGGGGGTATAACATCGTCACATTTGACCCACCAATAGGAGTGCAATATCATATTAGTTCAATAAAATCACAAAAGGACTGCTTTCCCCAAATTCAAAATGACTTGAACAGTAGTAAATGTGTTTCTCCACTGAGGCTTACTCTAAAACATGGAACCCATCTGACAACAGCTCATTAAGCTGGGCTAAACTCTGCCAGTTACTGAAGTTTGTAATGCGTTTCTTAGTAAAACTCTGCAGCGGTTTGGCCAAACGCTGACCATTGCAGACTAAATGACCCCTCAGTTCTGTAACCAGGTCTTAGCAGTGTTCAGGTCATTAAGCAGAGCGCGTCCATCCAGAAGTTTTGTGGTTCCTTTCTTGGGTTAAAGTCAAACTCTGCTTCCCGTTTGTGGTCAACAGCTGAGATTTTGATTAACAACTGAGAGTGTGTTGTAGAGCTGCAAGATGAATCGCAGTAGAATCGAAATCACACTTTGAATGGACACAATTACCAAATCACAAAGGCTGCAAATTTTGAAGTATCATAATTTCCTCCAAAAACAACAAAATATTCTGTTTTATTCCCTGTTTCCTTGTTTTGCAATGTCCTTTCATCTATTCTTCTGGACGTGTCTAAAATGTGAACTTTGAACAGAATCCTATTATTAAAACATAAATTGCAAATCTAATCTGAATCGCAATGTTTGTCAGAAAGATCACAATTACACATTTTTCACAAATCGCTCAGCCACGTCCTGATTATATTTTTTGCAGTATGTGGTCAGCAGCTGATATTTTCATTAAAACCTGAGTGTATTGTTGAAATAGTTTTTGTAAGTAGTGGAATCAGACCACAAGCGCGTAGCATTGTCAGGCATCATCCGTGTAAGTTTCTGTTGACCACAAAATGGCTGCTGCTGCCTCTTGGCCGGAGCTGAGGTCCCTCAAATGAACCCAAACCCAATGTAACCGAAGTATCTGTCTGTGGGAAAACACATGGAACCTGCAATTGGACAAAACATATTATTGTTTTTATAATGGAATAGGCTCTGTTCACTTTCTAGAATTTGATGATGTCATTGTGTCACATGGAGGGCAGGGGCCTGTACAACTGTGAGAGATTATAAGTTTATAATTTTACTTCCTGGTTGGACAGTGGCAGCAGATATGACATATGTAGAGATAAGTCTGCAATCATAATGTTAACAAGGGCCAAAACTTGTCCAAACTGCACAATAGTTGTAATTAGACTGATAAAAAAGGTTTTAACTGTCCCTTGTGCGTAAATTGTGCCTACATTTTGGATGGAATTTTTCTGTTTTGTTGACATAGGTAGGTTTTAGAACGCAGCGCTACTTCCTGTATTTTTGTACTTTTCTCATCAAGGTTTTCCCACAAACTGCCACTTAACTGATGTAAAACTATGATAAATATTTACCACAGGTAGTATCCCATCGAACCAAGTCATAATTAGAAAAACATGAAAACCTGTCAAATCCACTTTAATCTTGCAGCTGTATTTGCTACGAGAAATACCTCCTCTCCCTCCATTGATTTTGCCGTTCCCACACATGTGAATACCGCTGTGGTCTTAAGTATTGTCTGTATTGTTTCCGTGTTGAAGTGAAGTGTCCTGTTTGAATAGTCCAGCTGTGTTTTCATAAATATGCTTAAAAAGCGTCACATTCATTTATCTTGGCACATCTAGGTGTTTTTTATCATCTTTGGAGACGGGGGTCTGATTAGCGATCGTAGCATTAGCATTAAACTCGAATACAATCATCTAGAGGCTTCCTAAACGTGTTTGTGTTTCGTATCTATCGCGCTTTTGCATGTACTAGGAAAGGAACTCCTCGCCAAGTTACACCACAGATGTTTAAAAGCATTATTTTTACAACCGTTTAAGTTATTTCAGATTATGAAAACATCTCAAGGCCTCTGGAGTTCATTTGTTCTAGGGCCGCGTGATTTGGGGAAAAATACGGAATTGTGATTTTCCTGGGTTTGCGATTAGGTTCACGATTTATGTTTTAATAATAGGATTTTGTTCAAAATTCATATTTTCAATGTGTCCAGAAGAACTGACAAAAACACTGGAATATGAACTAACACAAGAATCAGATTTCAGAACATGTTTGTACAGATCTGAACTACAGGGTTGGCAGTTTTTATGCAGAGTAAGACACTAGATTTTGTTGTTTGTGGAGGAAATTATGGTAAAAATTGCAGCTTTTGCATTTTGCTAATTCTATCCAAAGCAGGATTTCCATTGGATTGCGATTAATCTTGCCGCCCTACTTAAGTCTGTCTCGTTTAGGGAGGCGAGGGAAGGTTGGCAAATGCTCCATGTATTCCCACATATATGCAAAATGTTTAGCCTGTTTCAGTGTGTCCTGCATGGATATTGTGTGTTACTTTTAGCATCCGAGTCAAACTTCTTTCAACAACACACGAGAGTTTCATGAAGTGTCTTGAAGTGGCGCTGTACCTGATTTTTATTGTCTTAAAAACGTGAAAAACAGAACTAGTTCATGTTAAACGGTTTGCAGTGGTCCTCACTAACCTTATACATTCTGAGCGTCCTAATTCACCGCGAGTTTAGAAGCACTTTTCACGACTTTCAGAGGCGGAGTTTTGCAGTCACGGTAAAGCTAACAACGACTAGCAAGCTAACACACACTTCCTGATTATCGGACAATAAAACGCTTTATAATTGGATGCAAACAGTACATAGTGGCCCTTTTAAGTTACTCCCTCCACTCTGAAGCTGCAGCTGTTGACTACTGAAAATAATAGTTACAGCCCTGCTTATAGACTACTCCAAATTTGTGCTAACCGCTCGTTTTATATCTTTTACACAGCTGGTTTCAAAACTAATTTTCTAACCACAAGTCTCCTGTGATTTTGGGTGGAGGTGCTTTGCCATTTCCCCTTTAATCGCCTCCACTCCTGCACCACCTCAACACTTTCGCTGCAGATATGACCTCTCCTTTAATTCCACTGGCTGATGTCTTTTACAGATGTATTCCGCCCGGCAACAGGAAACCACCAAGCTCAACAGGAAGTACAGCCTGACGGAGAGGTGAGACACTTCCTCTTTCTCTGTGTCCGCCATCTTGTTTAGAGGAGACATGTTATGGCTGTTTATAGCCCAGCGTCAAGCCCCGCTCAGCTGAGAGCCGACATCCTGACGTAGACCTGAACCATACAGGCTTCTCCAGAGCTAATCAGAGTTCAGGTGCATTGTGGGAATAAAAACAATTTAATTAGCGTTTATTTATTTACTGGAACAATAAATAATCACATATGCAGACATTTCTGTGCCAAGTGTTTGCTGTTCTGACCTGTTTTTAATCAGTTGTCCATATAGTCTTTGTGGATCAACCAGTCACGAGAGTGTACCTACCACAGCCCTGTTTTCTCACATTTAAAAGATGCTTTTTAAAGTAAATCCATAACCCTCACCCTGGCCCCGACCTGAACCATTACCCTACAACCCAACAAACATGGAAACAGAGCATGGAACACGCGGAACACAACCTCACGAGCACAGCCCTTGTGTTCTGTAGAAATTCTACGTGTAGTAACTTTTCTGCCGAGGTGCCTGTACACAGCACCACAGGCTTTCTGACTGGATGTCCGGTGCGGAGCCGTGCGGCGCAGGGCTGTGCAGCACATCTGCGTTGATTTGATGCTGGATTATAAATCAGCCTTTGTGCTTTTATGTGCCGTGTCATTGCCCTATTTGGCATCTTTTTAATGTAACTCGTTTAACTCTTTATTCTGTCTTCTGTCGCTGTAGCCACACGTATGGCTCAACTTAAATGCATTCATATCAAAGTTTAACAATTTCACAGAGTTTATTGTAAGAAATAGAAACAAAAACAATCGTATTTGACCAGAATCCTCAGAGTTGGCTGTTTTACTGAAGTCAGACTAAACTCTGCTCTGCTCTTTTAGTAACAGTTTAAATACAAAATTTTCACTGACTTTAAGCAAGTATTAATCAGTAAAACACTTTGTATTCCAAGAGTAAATTTCAAACAAATCTCAAAAATGAGGTTAGTCCAAAGTACGGTTACTATAGCAACTCCAACATACTGGGCATGAGCAGTTTGAAAAACAGTGCCAAATTGGGTAAGGTTCCAAATCCGGCAATGAGCTCAACGTGATCTCAGGCGGAGTTTTGCCGTGACAGAAACAACTAGGAGCGGACATATTTTGACCTCATGACAAATATATTTGGGGCAAGACATATTTTGCTCAGATACATGAGAAAACAATCAGGTGCAGGGCCTTTAACATATTAGCCGCACAAACCAGACATAACTACTTTTTATCAAATTAATTGGAAATACCTTTGGTGCATGCTTTTCCCGATTAAACCCAATTATCCCAATGATCTCTGTTCAAAATGTTCCTGTAATACTCTACGGGTGAACGGTGATTTCGCTAATGCTAAAGAATGGTATTTTACAAAGGCCTCTGTTGTTTTTAACCTGCACAGAAGCGGTTCACTGAGGAAGGAATGCAGCTAGGAAGTATTTAACGATAATTAGCCAATTTCCCCTAAAATTTAAAACATCAGAACACGGAAACGCAGGTTAAACCTTCATGGAAAATATTTGCGCAGCTTAAATTATGTTGTGTTTTATGAAAGACGAGTGAGTTATTATAATTGTGCTGAATACACTGGAGTTTGTACTTAACACATAGATGTACTGTTCTATGGGGTAGTTGGTGAAATCCTGCTCTTACTGTCTCTACCTATAAACTTCAATTAAAAGGGTTTTTGTAGAATTTGTGGATGTAAGGGCCCATTGTGTATGGACCTGTGTTTTTATATATTATATATCTTCAAGTCGTGTCTACTTTATACTTATTATTGTGGCTTTTGCACAACACTGCCTAAAATGTATAATTTACTTTGAAGAGGGGGTATTATGCAAAATTGACTTTACGGAGCTTACGTTGTTCCCTCATCAAAAAACACGCTTGAAGAGGTTTTAGATGTCATCCGTGCATGTTTGAGTAATTTAGCGATCTCTCCCGAGCGCTGTTTGAACCCTCCCTAACAGTACGAGCCTGTACACGGCTCCGCCCACAACCCTACGTCACCCATGTTCCCACACAGCAATTTTCCATAGATAAACAAAAGCATGATACAAAACAATACACTACATCTTCACAAGCTCGATACGATGTGCAGTGGTTTCATTAGCGGGTGCACACTGGTTGGAACTTATTGAACTTTTTTTTCTTTTTGTTTAATTGTTTTGAAAATGATATTCGCACCAAAAAAAGTTAACATCGATCCAGCTTTTTCTGTTCCTATACCAATTTCGATAATATAACTTTAAGCATCTGCCTATTCCTGATATCAGCAGATACCAGTGCAGACTGAAAACAGTAAAACAAAACCATTAAACAAAAATAAAATAAGATAAAACTGATCCAGACGTGTATGTAGCTGTGATCTAAATATGTTCTGTGTAGCAGTTAATACCCCATAGAAGTGTAATACCCCCTCTTCATTTCAATATTTTGCCTTCTGCAGGGACTTTTCAAGCAGACCATGGGAGTCCAGACCTGTGGAGCAAAGCCGCCGGACGCACAGACAGGACAGTCACTCTGCCCCTGCCCCTGCCCCTCTCCGCACCAGGGCCATGTCCGAAAACGACCTGCGCTTCGACGCTCCCCACCACCGCTGGTCCCCCTCTCTCTCCATCGCCAGCAGCCAGACCCTGAGCGAAGTGAACGAAGGATTTAACCAGGACCTGACAGAAAAACCAGCAAAGAAAAAGACCCCTCCTCCTCCCAGACCCCCGCCTCCAAAATGGGAACAGTTTCATAAAAGACGAGCGTCGCATCACGCCATCTACTCCTCCTCTCCTCAAACTGTGACGGGTAAGAGAAAAAAATTAAATTACGACTAGGGATGTAACAATAACTGAAACATCGTCAAAAGTCACACAATAATATCGTGGTCTGTCACAATATATCGAATTACCAGCTCCTTTGCTTAAATGCCAGAGGAAACTACATAGACCATGATCCTTTGCTCTGTTTCAGTGCTGACAGCATGAAGAAGTAACTGTTAATAAACACTTACGATTATGACTGTAGCGTTTCTGCAATTCTGTTGATGTCTTCAAAATATCGCAATAAAAATCATATCGACATTTGTATATTACATTACATCCCTAATTACGGACAGAAAATTAACTAAAAAAATAGTTTTATTCATTTCTAATTGTCAGCGGTCAACTTGGGTCTTTTAAACAATCCTCTGTCTGTAAAAGTGTGTGGTAGGGCTGCAGGATTAATCACTAAAACAAACCGAAGTACCATCATTTCCTCCACAAACTTCAAACTCTCCTGTCTTATTCTGCATAAAAACATATTTAGAGTTATTCACGCGTGTTTGATTAATCTTTATTCTCCTGTTTTCAAGACGCCATTGCTCCGATCAACCCCCGTTTTCACCGCCACACACCCACTGCTCTGTACTTACTTCGATCTTCAGTTTTATTTTCTTAAACGGTGACACACGCAGGTTTCGATCACGCTTTGTTGTGGTGATGTTTACGGTGATGTCCCCTAAAGAGGCGGACGGGAATCGGCTCCTCGTGCCTCATCTGACTCCGCAATTTTCCAACCTGGAAAACAGCGGAATTGTTTCTTTTATTAAGTCGTTTTAAATCAATATTGCAATTTGAAATGTCCAAAATATAAGTGAATGATCCACGGGTGTCATAGATTATAACTATATGGCAGACACAAGCACAATATGTCTTCTTTAATACCATTCTCCCAAAATTCTCTGCTCCCTACAAAGTTTTTGAGTAATAATTTTCTTATATTCATTGTTCCACAGGAGTCTTCAGCAGCCAGTCGTTATTTGAAGAGACGTCCAGACAGCGCTCCTATAGTCTGCCCCCTCCCAGACAAGAACTCAGCTCCACAACAACCACTTGTTCAAAGTGCTCCTGTCACCAAGATCAAAATTTACCCCAAAATTCAAGAAATAACCACCAAAATCTACCCCAAGATCAAAATTTACGCCCGAATTCAAGAAACAACCACCAAAACCTACCCCAAGATCAAAATTTACCCCCGAATTCAAGAAACGACCACCAAAATCTACCCCAGGACCAGCCACTGCTTCAAAGTTTGCACCAAAATTCGACCAACAACCAACGATTTCACCAAACTCAAGAAATTCAGCGCTATAACCAAGTCCCTCCCGTTCAAGTTCAAAATTCTGTCTCCTCCAATCAGATTCAACCCTCTCACGAGTTGTCCAATCATAGCTGGCCTTACCACCACATCCCAGCCAATCAAATTCAAGCTCCTCGTGTATTGTCCGGCTACAGACAGATTCAGGAAGTCTCACCAACCAATCAGATTCAACCTTTGTCGGGTTCCTCCAATGAAATCCAACCATTTCAAATTCAAACTCGTCCTACTTATAAGCAGCCCGCCTACGTCCCGCCAGCCAATCAGATGCCTCCGCTCTACCTCTCGTCCAATCATACGCAAGAACCTCTCTTCACTATAGCGCCCCCTAGCCCCATGTTCTCGCGGCGCGGCTTCAGGCCAGTGGCGCCGCCCCAGTGGAACAACAGGGGAAGCGTCAGTGAAGAGACAGAAGAGTTTCCACCTCCTCCTCCTCCGGTCGCAGACGACTTGGAAGACGGGTGAGTGCCCTCCCGTCCTCCTTTATTCCTGTGCGTCAGATGCCCTCCCGTCCTCCTATATACGTGTCAGATGCCCTCCCGCCCCCCTGTATCCCTGTGTGTCAATTATGTCAATTATTTGTACAACAACAATAATTTGAATTTAATTATTATGTATTTTTCTTTTCAGTTTTTCAGACTCCGAGACCAACCTCATCTTAAACCAAGAGCAAATTACCAAAACCCAACCGTCTATCACAAGGCACACAGCCGAATGGGAAAGAACTATATCTCCCAGGATTCATGGTGACACACCTCCACCTCCTCCTCCTCCTGTTTTTGAAAATGGAAATCCAGAACCTCCTCTTTCTAATAGCTTACAACAAAAGCACAATTTGAAATCAGAATTTGAAACTTTTAACAATGTAAATGACGTGACTGAACCAAAAAATATCGAAATTGACTCAGAGACTACTTTAAGTCCAGCCCAAAGTTTAGACACAGATTTGGACGCGCCACTGGAGACGGACATCGACGACTTCCAGGAGGAGGGACTTCCCGCGGCGAACGAGCCAATCAGCAGCGAGCTCCCGTGCTTGGCCCTCCCCGTGACGGTGCTGGAGACGGACCTGGACACGCTACCCGAGCACGAGGCCTCTCCCTCGAGCGCGGCGCGACCCGACAGCAGCCTCCTGGAGGAAGAGCTGGGGGTCCGGGAGGAGGGGAGCCTGGAGGAGATCTTCCCCCAGAGCGGCGAGGGCGAGTCGGGGACGGAGAGCTGGAGAGGGGCCTCCCAAAGCACGGAGCACAACACCGACAGTCTGGACAGGTGGGGAATAGGGCTGTTACAATACTAAAACTTCAAACTCTATTTCGATATTAAGGAATAGACTCGATACTCAATATTGATTCCACTACCACGGTGATAAACCAAAAAAAAAAACAAAAAAACATTCTTTATTTAAACAATAGAATGTGATTTTCCAGGTTTCTGTTGGTGCACGGTTAATGCCATACCGTGGAACATTCGTAGCAAAGAAACAAAATTTTAATGGAGGCAAGCAGCACCTTCCACAAGAAAAGTTAGATAGTGCGTAGTGGACCTTTAACTTATTTTTATTAAATACCAGACCATATACAAACTGAACTTAAATGCTTTTCTTAAGAGCTCTAAACCTACAAAAAATTAAAAATAAATTAATAATAACAAAATCATGTTATAAAAAAATATATATAAAATAAATTCTCATGAAATTCTCCCACAAGGCTGAATGTTCATCTAGTCGAGTCGAGTCTAGTTGACAAAAGGTTACAGCCGAATGTTTGAACAGTCCTGCTTAGTTTTAGCATGTCTGTTTAGCCTCTGCCTGATCTGTGTCCCTGCTGTGTTTTTGCTTGTTTAAACCCAGACCTTTAGCTTTAGCCTTTCGGTGTTTCTCACTGAACGATAACGACTGATTAATGTCTGAGTCATGGGTCTGTGTGGCCTTCCTGTTCTGCCCCGAGGTCAGACAAATACAAACACTGCAAAAAGGTTCATGGTTTAGAAGAACTTACATTTATTTATTCGGTAAGTCGTTTTTTTTTACTAGTCTAGATACGTTTGTAATTATGGATCAGATATTACGATGATGGTTTAAAGCCACAGTATGCAGCTTTTTAGGCTATGTTTGGGGTTTTTTTGTTTTTTTTCACACATACCGACGGAAGCGAGGCTGCCAATGTGCGCCATGGGCCTCTCCAACCACCGCCGACACTCACACACACACACACACACACACACACACCGCATTCATACGAGACAATGTGGGTGAAGTGCCCAAGGACAGTTTTTGCCGCTGACGCCCCGACTGCGGCACCTGATATTCCCAGAGGCCTCCCATCCAAGAACTAACCAGCCCCGATTAGCTTCTGATACGTGACGAGATCGGGCTTTGACAAGGAATTTTATTTTATTTATCTTGTATATTTTGCGTTGTTGCTAGGCGCTCCGGGGCGAGTTCGAGCTGCTCGTCTTATTACAGCACGTCCACGGCCAAAGCTCAACTTCTGTCGCAGATGAAGGACTTCACCGAGGAGAGGGAGAACCAGGACGAACTCATGTACAAGGTAACTCCCAATTTACACCAAAGAGCCGCTCGTACGATATTTACGTACCGGGACGAGACACATTTTGCTCAAAAACGTGGGAAAAAATCGAGTACGGGCGCTTTAATCACGTTTCTCTTTGCGTTTCACAGAAGCAGCTGATGGAGAGTTTGAGGAAGAAGTTGGCAGTGTTGAGAGAGGCTCAGAGAGGACTTCAGGAGGACATCAGAGCCAACGCACAACTCGGAGAAGAGGTGAGACACGGGGAGGACGGCAAACGGCGTGTGACCAGGGGGTATGAGGTTCTGTCCTGTCGGAGCCAACGCACAACTGGGGGAGGAGGAGAAGCGGTGAAAATGCACCGTGACAGAGAATCAAGTGGGATAATGCCAGGCAGTTTCCCATGATTCCTAGTAACGATGGGCCTGATCGGACAAAAAAAGGTGACCTAATAAATGCCTTTGTGCGCGTGTCCAGGTGGAGGCGATGGTGGTGTCCGTGTGTAAACCCAACGAGGTGGATAAGTTCCGGATGTTCATCGGAGACTTGGACAAAGTGGTCAGTCTGATGCTGTCTCTGTCCGGACGCCTGCTCCGAGTGGAGACGACTCTGGACACGCTGGACTCCGAGAGCGACCACGAAGAGAGGGTGAGAATCCTCTGCATCCTCTGTGAATCCTCTGGAAATCCTCTGCTCCGTCTGACCCTCTTCCTCTGATCTTCTTCTCTGCATCCTCTGTGAATCCTCTGCATCTTCTGCTCCGTCTGACCTTCTCCTCTGACCGTCTCCTCTGTCTGACCCTCCCTCTCCCTCTGCTCCGTCTGACTTTCTCCTCTGCACCTCCTCCGCATCCTCTGCTCCATCTGACCCTCTCCTCTGCTCCGTTTGACCCTCTCCTCTGCTCCATCTGACCTGCTCCTCTGCTCCATCTGATCCTCTCCTCTGTCTGACCCTCTCCTTTTTCTGACCCTTTCCTTTGACCTTCTCCTCTGACCCTCTTCTCTGTCTGACCCTCTTCCTTTCCTCTGTCTGACCCTCTTCCTTTCCTCCGTCTTCTCTGTCCGGACGCCTGCTCCGAGTGGAGACGACTCTGGACACGCTGGACTCCGAGAGCGACCACGAAGAGAGGGTGAGAATCCTCTGCATCCTCTGTGAATCCTCTGGAAATCCTCTGCTCCGTCTGACCCTCTTCCTCTGATCTTCTTCTCTGCATCCTCTGTGAATCCTCTGCATCTTCTGCTCCGTCTGACCTTCTCCTCTGACCCTCTCCTCTGTCTGACCCTCTTCCTCTGCTCCGTCTGACCCTCTCCTCTGCTCCTCCTCTGCATCCTCTGCTCCAGCTGAACCTCTCCTCTGTGTCTTTGGTCGATAGCTCCCCCTGCAGGAGAAGAAACGTCAGCTCATGCGTCAGTTGTCGGAGGCTCAGGACTTAAAGGAGCATGTGGATCGCAGAGAGCAGGCTGTGAGCAGAGTCCTGGGCCGGTGCCTGAGTCCGGAGCAGCACCGGGACTACAGGTGAACCACGTTATGAATGATTAGCAGCAAAACAGACATTAGTGGGCCAGCAAGTCCATTGTAATTGAGAATAAACATTGTTGTCAGTAAAAGCTGTATTTGATTTGAACATGTTTACCTGGGGAGGGCAAGTTTATGAAATTTAAAAATCTTAACACACAGTTCCTTCAAAGCAGTAATTTTATATCATAATATTTCATTTGACGTAGGGCTGTGCAGTTAATCTAATTTTAGTGGAGATGGAGGTTCAGTCCTGTCCAATAGTGATCATCTTGGGTCTTTTTAATGAAGAGGTCCACAGCCAATCCTCTGTCAGTAAAAGCATGTGGTCTGGAGTTCAGACTTTGGAGAAAAAAACTGGACATTTGTGTTAAATAAAGTAATAATAAATGCTAAATAAATAATCTTTAATCTGTGTGTTTATGTCCCGCAGTCACTTTGTGAAGATGAAGGCGGCTCTCCTGGTGGAGCAGAGGCAGCTGGAGGATAAGATCCGTCTGGGAGAGGAGCAGCTCCGTGGGCTCAGGGAGAGTCTGGGGCTGGGGGTGGGGGCGGGCTTCGGGTTAGCAATGGGCTACGGGCAGTACTGACGCCCGCAGCCAGGGGGCGACTCTTGCACCGCACTGGGGGATAGGACCCGAACAAACTAATACAACGGCGCTCAAAGTTTTCACACCACAAGTGCCGCCAAAGAAAAGATTTGGCTTTGCGAGTACCAACAGATCTAAACCACGTCTATAACGGGACTGTTCCGGGTCTAATCTAGGACCAGGTCTGAAAATGGACTGTATCATTTCCACTGGTCTAAACAAGACGTTATCCAAAGGAGGACGAAAAAGTGGATCAAAAGAACTCTAAATTAGACAAATTCACAAACTGGAGAACTGTCCATGTACCACCTGAAGGAGCTCGAGTACCACAGTTTGAGAAACACTGAACTAATGTATTTTACTGATACGTCTGTAATAATTGAAGAAAGAAGGTTCAAACAGATAAACTCTGTAATTACAGGGCCTGTCCACAACAAAGACTGGCACAAAGTTCGTCTTCTCTGCCAGCGTAGATTAAAGTGAGACTAAACACCTAAACTCCGCCCACAACCGCACTTCAAATAGAGCTGCTAAACTGGGCAGTACCTGGACGACTAAATAAGAGCCTCTGCAGCCAGGTGTTTGTAATCAGAAACGTGGACAGAATGATCCGGAACATTTCTACTGAGGAGGAGCTGACGACATGAACAATGACATTTTTACACTGATGGGAACTTCAGAAGGAAATTGGTCTAATTTTGACTTTAGCAGTTTTCATGTGGTTTACATTGTAGTGACCAGAACAATTTAGTTGTATTTGTTTGACATGATTCTGAACATTCACTGATCTTTAAAGCCACAGTATGGAACTTTTTAGGCAAGAAGTAGACTAAATGTGTGTGTTTATTGCATCTTCACAAACCTGACTTTTTTTTTTTTTGGCCTGGAGAAGGGCCTCCTCCTTGTTTCCACTGAAATGTCGTTCCTTTGGCTATAATCTTCCCCAGTATGACATAAACCTTATCCATCTCTCTGCGGGTGACACACCGCCTCCAGAAAGTTACATACTGTGTCTTTAATGTTTGAAGTTTTACAGATAAACCGATGACCGTATCAATGATGCCCAGTGCTGAGAATATTTTTCCTGCAAAACACTAAATGAGTCTTTGAACCGTTATCACTGTAGCTGTGCCTTGTTTTCACTACATTTGCATTGCCAAAGACACTATTCGCTTTTTTGTTTTTTTAAAATTGCTGCTTAAATATTTTGGTGCTTCACTTTTCCCATTTTTGTGAAGTCATATTAACCAGTATTTTTCTTTCTTTGTATTTTATGAATGTTGCGGGACGACACGACGCCTGCCTGTTTCCACATTTGACAAAAACATTATTTTCTGACTGTTTTAAACGTTACTGTAACTGTTTGAGTGGAGTTTGACACTTCACCCTTTTGTACAAATACTTTTGTATTTTTGAATTGTATATCCCTTTTGTGTATATTTGAAACGATTTGGATGTAAAAAATGTGACAGAAAAAGAACCAGAACGATTGCGTTTATTGTATATTTTGACAAGGACCTAATTTTGATCTGAAATTCGCTGATGAAAACTGTTAAAACTGCTAAATAAGTTTTAACTTTTCTGCTTTACTTGGAATGTTCCGTAGTGTGGCATTAAACCAGGCCAAGTTACAGGTCAGGTTACAGAACTTGGCCTGGAAAAGCAACCCCACTCTGTAAAAATGCATATTTTTAAAGGCAACAGTAGCTCAGTTGGTTGCGTTTGTGTTTGTCGACTGATCCGGAGGTTCAACATAAAAACAAAAAAAAACATAAACATAAAAAGTGGTTGAACGGCAAGACACTTACCCCCCCTCGCCCCCAGCGTCTGCGTACACTGGTGTGTGAATGTGTGTGTGAACGGGTGAGTGGTTCCTTGATCTGAAGCGCTTTGAGTGACTTGAAGGTGGAAAAGTGCTATATACAAATGTGACCATTGACCAAAGCAATAAAACGCCTGTAATGGAAAAAAAAATGCAAGATCAGTTTAATGACGTACTGTGGAACATTCCAGGTAAATCAACATCTCCATGGAGACGAGCAGGTGGTTGACCCTTCACAAGAAAAGTGACACTGTGCACCTTTTAATAGAAATTCCAAATAAAAAATCATCAATAATTACATATTTAACACCTGTTGCACCCGGCCATTTTTGTATTTTAATAAAGTATTTTAAATTTTAACGTTTATTTTATTCATTATTCTGGTTCTTAATTTTATCAAAACACTAAAGACTCTTTCCGTATTTTGTTGTTTATTTTTGTACATATTTTTCTTGATTTTTCATCAAAATGACAGAACTGAAGTTGGTCGAAAGTGAAATTGTTAAGTAAGTTTGATGGTTTTTGTAAAATGGCTTTTTTTTTTTTTTTTTTACTGTGGAAAATGTACAGAGAAAAAGCATAAATGATAATAATAGTATTTTAAACAAGCGTGACGTGTCTCGTGATTTGTTTTGGTTTTGGTGAGTGGTGTGTGACTGAGGGGAGTGTGCTGCGTTTGAGGAAATCAGAAAGAACCTGGAAAGAAAAATGAGGAGTTAAAATGTTTTACTGCAGGAAAAGGGGATTTTACGATTTTGTTTACACTCAAACACACCACATCAACACTGAGACTAAACCAGGACTAGACCAGGACCAAATCAGGTCTAATTCACAACTAAACCAGGACTAGAACAGAACCAAACCAGGTCTAATTCACAACAAAACTAGGCCTAAACCAGGACTAGACCAAGACTAGACCAAGACTCATTTCTGCATGAATTTGATTGCACGGGAACATTGCATTATCACCACTGAAGTGGGTAATGGGTAATTTCGTGCATATTTTGAATAACTTCCCACACAAACAGATTTGAACTTAATTATGAGAGTTTTGAATCTTTTCCCATGAATTTCACTTGACTCGATTAGTCTGGGTCACAGTTTGTGGGTAAAAGAGTGGATACATGTGGTGTCAGGAGCGATAGAGCACAGGGAGGACAAGCTGATGAAGAGATGAGAGGGAGAAAGAGGGAGGAGGGGAGAGAGTGAGGGAAAGGGAGGGAGGACAGGCAGAGGAAGAGGAGGGAAAAAGAGGAAGGGAGGTAAATAAACGTGTTTACTTTAGGTCAAATGAAGATGTAGCAGACAAAGAGGAGAAAGAAAACAGGAGAGAAAGAAAGGGAGATAATGAAGGTGAAGAGATGGAGGGAGAGAAATCCTGAGAGAGATTGTAGGGAGGGAAAAAGGGGGATAGAGGAAGAGAGAGAGAGAGAGTTGGTGGAAGGGTGGGAAAGGAAACTGATGTGGAGGAAATGTCCCGTAATAAATCAAACCTGCTCATAGCGGACTGTGCTGCAGTCCCAAACATGGCCACTAGATGTAGGTGTTGGGCTGGTAATGCAGAGTTCATCTAAACCATAGACTGTAAATATAGGCCTAAATAAAAAATCAATAATCCACTATATCTTTGGTAAGAGGCGCTTTCTTAACTCTAGAAATGACTCATTTAAAATATAATGCTTATAATTCAGCCCAATCCACTTTTTTACAGCACATTTCATAAACAAATATTCCAAAGTGATCCACAATACGGACAAGAAAAATATAATGGAAATATAAAATAAAGCCGTTTTTAACTCCACTGGTCCTCATTAAGGCTATAAAACTAGTAAAACCAAATAAGAGCAAAAATATAAATAAATAAAGCCAATAAGACTCGTTTTAGGCACCACGAGCTGGAGCTGACCCTCGGACCTCAGAGCGCGCGCAGGGGTGTAAATTTGAATGCGGCTGTGCAGGCTATTGTGAGACGGGTCTGTTCAAAGCTTTAAAAACAAACAATACAATCTTAAAATCAATTCTAAATCTTACTGGAAGTCAGTGCAAAGACGCTAAAATCGAGCCGTGCTTTGGTTGCAGTAAAAAGGCGCGCGGCAGAATTTTGGACCAGCTGTTTTAAATAAAAAAGCTATTAAATATTTACATTCCATTCATAGCTAAGAAGAATTATGAATCTGAAATGACGCTAAATCTTTGAATAATAAAATTGCATTTCAAACACTCTTTTACTAATGTTTTTTTCCTGATTGACTGGAGTCCTAATTGTTGCTTTTCAGGAATTGGTGACACATATTCTGCAGTTATTGGGGTTACTACGATCCCAGACGCGTCGAACTGCTCCACTGACCCAGATTAGGACCAGATGAGAGACGACAGCTCTGGAGTCGACTGCTTTTCCTAAAAAACAGACCGTAATGTCAAAGAATGTGAATTAACTCTATCAAACCGGATGTCTAATTAATTTACGCTACAAAATAAGGCTTATTTAAAATCTTAATTGACCCTAATTAGTTATTATAATACTTTACCTACTTACATACCTTTAAGTTATCAATAATTTTTACTCCAAGATACAAATAATGAATGAAAACTACAAAAACTGTAAATAAACTTTTATTCTTTAGTCCAAACCGGAAGCTGGTATTTAGCCTTTATGCTAACTTGGTTAATTTGATGTTTACACATTTATTCGTCAAAAAACAGCAAAACGCGGACAAATTAGCCACATTTGTTCATCGTATTGCATCTAAACAGACTATTCCGTTTATTTTGCGTTGTTAAAAGCGGTGAAGAATGTTTTAAAAGTGGTATTTTGTTGTTGGTAGCATGACGCAGGATTTGTCTGTGTTGACATAAGCAGCCTTCGTTAAAACTCGAGTAAATCCGAGTCACAAGACGTTTTCCGACTGAAGAGGACGCCTATTTGTCTCATTTCCTCTTCTCGTGGGTAAACCAAACATTAAACCTTCTTTTTGTTCGAAAATCTAGCGTAATTAATGTGCATTTTGGTCTTGTGAGCGAGTTTGCTACATGGTTACAATGCAACTACAGGCTAATTATGTGAATGCGCAAAGTTGCATTGGATAATTGGTTTTTCTCCGCGTTCAGCCGTAAGAAGGAAAAGAAGATCGTTACAGAATGAGCGGAAACAGTCGCTAAAACTTCCTTGTAATGTCAGACGAGCTCGCATTTGCGCGAGATGACGATTTTGTCTCTAGCTTCTTTGGAAATGTTGTGAAATATCCAAGTTATGTTCCGAAAATTACGCACGACGCGCGGAGGTACGCGCGTAGATTTATGACCCGTATTCTCATTAATGATTGATTTTTATGTCGTTTTGTGACTCGTAGGCGCTGCTGCAGGGATGGAGACGGACTTTGAGAGGCTTCACCCGAGCAGTAGTGAGGAAGACGATGATGACGAGATGGTGGATATCGCCGGGGCCACGCTCGACTTTTCATCCACGGACGATGTGCCTCCTCTGGGCGCAGGTAGGGGCTCGTACCTCGGTCTGTCTGGAGCTTTGATTTGCAGTGACAGTGCACCTTAAAGCTATGTTAAAATCTTGTTACCTCATCGAAAACATACTGGGAGTTGTGTTTTGTTTCATTCGCGCATGTTGGTAATCCAGACACTCAAAATGCTCTGTTCCACCTTGTGATGTCACGTAGTTTTCAAGTTTTAACAGCTATTTTACATTTAGTTCATTAGAGATTAGCAATTCCAGAGCTGAAATTATCCAAGTGATTCTAGTGAAGGTGTGTGGAGTTTAAAAACACACACACAAAAAATATAGTTCATATAATTTATAGTGTAATACCATATTTTGGAACTATTTGTTGACTAAATATTATAAAATATAGCAAAGGCCGATTTAAGAGTTGATAAGACTCCATATAACTTGTTTATGTTTTGAAGTTCCCTACTGTTCCACTACTAGCGGTTTGCCTCTCGCCTCACCAGAAGATCCGGGGTTTAGCTCCAGTTATAAATGATATAAACTACGCATTTTTATTACTATAAGACGTATGCAAGTTCATAGTAGGCGGCACAGGGTCTTTCTCTGTGGAGTTTGCACGTTCTCCCCCCTTGCCTGCAGGTTTCCTCCGAGTTCTCCGATTTCCCCTACCATACTCTCGCTATTGCTACTACTGCTACTTCTACTACTACTCCTATTACTGCTACTAACATACCACCTTGCTAAACACAGCCTACTGCCTCTTAAGAGCGATTTGGGTCTATTCTATCAATAAGCATTTAAGTTGGCATTTATTGCAACATCTTTTTACAATACAGTTTAAATTAAAAGTTAGTGAGAGGAGTTTGGATTTGTAAATTTGGTTCATGTTGACTCATTGGAGCTTTTAAAAGGTTAATTCAGTTTGTAAATAGCTGAAATGTCTGCGCTGAAATATGAACTTTTAGGTGCTTTACATGCAAACCGTTATAACTTTGTCTTTGTCTGACTAATTTCTGCCTCTAAGAATGGATGAGTTATAGCGTTTAAAATGTATTTGTATGTTTGATGGTAACTACTGTCTCTTGTCTGTACGAATCATTATTAGATCTGGACTTTGTGTTTTGAGTCACAGCTTTGGTCACATGGTTTGATTGAGTCAGGGTCAGATCTGAAATCACTTATCTCCGCTTTAAGTTACTCATTGACACCATTTTGTTATGACTTGAATAAATAAACAAAAAAGGATTTATTTGGGGCAACAGCAGAAAGGAGAGGTTAATGTGTGAGCTGCAGATTTGGTATTTCTTGGTATTTATATGTAAAAAGGCAGATTAAGCTCATGACTCACAAGTTTTATTTGTGTTTATATGAATACTTTGTTTCCTAGTACTTTTTTCTCTATAAATTATTTTTTTTGCATGAACTCCTGAGCTGGTGTGGACTTGTGAGTGCAGTTTGGGTCAGATACACAGAGATACGTAATAGTTTTGAGAGCTTTTGCCACGACCCTTTTTAATCGACTAACCGATCGACGGGACATGGCTTTAGTCGATTACAGCCCTCGATAACAGCTCAAGTGAGTCTTTCAGGACACAGAGATAGTAGCTTTGTATAATTTTTGTATTTTCTGCCTGGTGATATCCTCGTACTTGGGTATTTGTTTGCAGTTCCTCTGGTTCATACTGCTTGTGCTTGTGTTTTTGGGCAACACACTACATAATGCCACCATTAATCTTTTTTTTTACAATATTGCGGGACTAGTATTGCGGATTAATCGCAATTTGAATTTATAGAATTATCTTTCCCCTCATATTGATTGATCACGAGTTTCATTTGATGTGATTTTATCTTGAAAAAGTAAATATGGCTTTGGTTATTATTTGAAACATGAACAGTATTGACTGTTGCACTCTTGCGTCAGCTCCACTACACTTTTTAGTTGTAGTTTGACTTCTGTTTCCTTGAGGCTATATTAAGTTGTTAAGTCTGTCAATTCGTGGTTGACTCATTGCTGAACTTGCTGCTGAGAAACTGGTTTGTTTGAGACACTTCAATGTTTGGAGAAGAAACTAGTAACATCCAAGTTTAAAAGGCCCATATTACACTATTTTCTGATCTAATGTTATAATGTTTCCTCATCACAAACAGACCTGAAGTTGTGTTTTGTTTCATTCACACAAGTTTAACACACAAATCCTGCATATTTAGGCTGAGTTCTTCTCTCAAACTGAAAACACTTGGCTCCACTTTGGTTATGTCATGCGGTAAAACAGGAAGTTCTCCACTATGTTTTTAAACTCTGCTGTGGAAAAATTACAGTTGTAGATGAAAAGTAATCCGTTTGCGAAGCCTGGTGAGTTTTGGAAATACAAAAAAGGTTTATTCTTTGTAGATACGGTCAGCAGATCAGCAGATACGGACCCAGACCTGCCCTGGTCACAGACTGGCAGCCTCCCGGCTCCCCCTGGTCCTCCCCTTAGTCCCCTGAGCTCTCAGTATTTATAGCAGAATGACAAAGCTAAATACATTTCAAAGCAGTGACTTTTGTTTCACACCCATGAGATAATTAACTTTTAAACTTAGACGGGTAGAACAACATAGAGTTTCCTGTGGGATGGAGACAGAGCCTTCACACATGTTAATGTCTGGTCTGGGTCTGACAGACTGACACAGATCAGATGCATTTAAAGACATACGAAGAATATTTTCTTCACAACATGAATATACTTACATTTCCATCACAACTCCACACACCTTCACTAGAATCATTTGGATAATTCTGGAATTGCCTGTGTCTAATGACCAAAAGGTGAAAGGAGCTGTTAACTGGAAAACTACCACTAAATGACATCACAAGGTGGAACAGAGCATTTTGAGCTTTGGAGATGTATACAGACTTATAATTAATGGCCATATCTCGCCCCCGGTCTTAACGGCGCAGTAGCGTTAATGAGGGGGCGTGTCCAGGTCAGACTCCCGCTACCTACATTTAGGGCTGTATCTTGCCCCCTTTCTTAACAGCAGAAGCGTTAACGAGGGGGCGTGTCCAGGTCGGACTCCGCTACTTACACGACGTTAACGCTGGCGTAAAGAGGCTGTACTTCGCTGGTGGCTGGAGTGGGACGATACAAGTGCGTATGTGGTGATGGCGTCTGAACCAATCTGTGACTGCTGCGGCATTTAAAATCACCGCCAGCGTGGGTGATGTCTGCAACCTCTGGCTCATTACCAGCAAAGAGAAGTGTGAGCGCTTTATGTTACACGTTATGTTTTTCAGTGGATTACTTGGATATTTTTATGATTCTGGGAATTCACTGAATGTGCCACACTCAATTTGTTCCTGTCCACCTGATATTCAGGGACGGCACACCTCTTATTACCACGCCCCACACTAGTGACGGGGAGGTGACGCCTCACGGTCACCTTCTGAGGTCCACGCATTTGACCCATCACTGCCCCACACTCTCGGCAGATTATCTCACTAACGCTACTGCTGCGTTAAGACCGGGAGCAAGATACGGCCCAAAGGAGTCAAACATGAAAAATTAAACAAAACACAACCCCGAGTATGTTTTTGAGGAGGTAACAACATTCTAATAGTGTTAAATCTCACAAGAGTCGCTTTTGCATAATATAGGACTTTTAAACAAACGCGAAAGTAAAGATTTGAATGGGTATAATCTCATTCGTCCAGGAGTGGTGCAATGTAAAGACGGTTTCAACGGTGGAAGTTTTGAATATTAGAAATGTGTGTATTAAATTCTACCATAATATTTAAATTCTTAACTTTAAACTATAAAAATGGTCAGATTGTAAAAGCTGATTGATGTAAATTCACACTTTGGTTTACAGGCCATACTGACAAAAAGAAAATCTCAAATATTTGGGGTCTAGCTCTTTGTGATGTAACTGGGTAATACTGAGGTTGAGGTTTAAGTATCTCACAATGTAAATTAAACATAAAAGTGCAGAAATATCACTGTAGACATCCAACAGTTTTTCCTCCATCATCACTTTTAATACTTTTACTACTTCCACCATGAAAACCTGACACGACCCAGGACCAAACTGTTATCACTCACGTTCATATTGACGTTTCACACAGAGATTTTGGAGAAATAGTTTTGCAGAGTTCAGAGCAGGACACATGATTTCACCATAGTTTTGTATAAAGTGTAACTGGAGCAAAGGCTACAACTTTTTTACATTCACAGGAAATGAACTAGTATTTACAACTGGTGTTACAACTAGTTATACTAAAATTTCAAACTCAATTTCGATACCAAGGAATAGACTTAATACACAGCACCGATTCCGATACGACGATGATAATAAAAACGGTCTTCATCCCTCAGTCGTCCAGAAGGTTCCATAGTGGTCCATGTGTCTTATACTTGTTCTGATACAGCTCAAGATTGTTCTAAAGTTATTCAGGAAAGGTTCATTTCTGTCCTGTGAATGTGACTGTTTTAGTATCAATTAGTATCTGATTTTTTGATACTTTTGCTAACTTTATTTAAAAAGTGTACACTATGTAACATTTCTGGAGGGCACATACCTTCTTGTCTCCACGGAGATGTTACTGCTTTACCTGGAGTGTTCCTCATTTTTATTCAGTTTGCTCTAAAATACGTCTTGAAAAACGTGCTTTCTCACTTTGAGCGGTGGTGCCTCTCCACAGACCGGACCTGTAACTTAACTTAACTGTGACGCCGCCTACTTGTCTCCATGGAGATAAGTTTAATGCCATACTGTGAAAAATCTAAGAAAAGAAATATCATGGATCCTCCCCCACCAGAAAAAGTTACATCGTGAACCTTTAAGTTTGCGTAACGTGTGTGATATCTATTCTTTTGTGGTTGATTTTTGGTGATTCAAAAGAAAACCACAGGAAACGGAGCTGGTTTCACAATTGTTTGGCTGCAGTTAGTGTGATCAGAGTGAAACCATGAATTCCAGTTTGTGGGAAAAAGTTGAGAAGGAAAGTACAAAAATACAGGAAGTAGCGTTGAGTTCTAAAACCGAATCCCTCTACATCTGTTATCGACACAGAAAAGTCCATCCAAAATGCTGTGAAAATGTTTGCACAAGTTTAAACCTTCATTTAACAAAGTAAAGGTGCTGTCAATTATTTTTATTAGTCAAATCATAACTATTGTGTAATTTTGAAATCTTTCGGCCCTTGTTTACATTATGGTTGCTAGGTAACAGTTGTGGAATCACCTTCACGTATGTCACATCTGCTGCCCGTGTCCAACCAGGAAGTCAAATGATAAAATTCTCCAAAATTTAAAAACTAGGCAAGATTTTGAGTTAAATCTTGAATGTAATGATGCTAACTATGTTTTCATGAAATAAGTAATCCACCCTGTCATGTGCCCTTTAATTAATTACGCTTTTTATTGTTTGTTTTGCGCATTTTTTTTATTGCGTTAAAACACTGCTCACAAGGAAGCATTAACCATTATTAAATTTCCTCTAAACGTCCAAATGTGATGTGATGTAATTAATAACATGACCTCATCCTGTCACGTGACCTGCCCTGTTCCCACGGCGACAAGACCTCGGGAGTTCAAAGTTCATCCCAAACAGACGACTTGTGCAAGACGTCTATGAACAGTAAATCATGAGTGACGAGCGACGGGGCGTCGTTTAGGTCAATGTTTTGAAACAAAAACAGACAACTGTAGGAACCGTAAGTTTGTGCATTTCTTACAAAACAACTTTGAGGACCAAAAAGTAGGTTACACCTTTTAAAAGTGTTTAATGTGTTACTTTGTGTTTCTTTGTAGATTTTAGAAAAGTTCAGTTTTGCATTTCATCACATAAGCCATTCATATATGTGCATGTGACAAATTAGAGTACCGTATTTTCTGGAGTATAAGTCGCACTGGAGTATAAGTCGCACCAGCCAAAAAATGCATAATAATGAAGAAAAAAACACATATTTCACATTTAAATCACATCTGAGTATAAGTCGCACCCCCGGCCAAACTATGAAAAAAAAGTGTGACTTATAGTCCGGAAAATACGGTACTAATTCCACTAAAACATAGTTAACATCATTCTATTTATGATTTTACTACAAATCTTGCCTAGTTTTTTCTATTTTTTTACATTTTTACTTCCTGTTTTTCACGCTGGTAGCAGATGTGACATACGTAAAGGTAATTCCATAACTGTTACTTAGCAACCATAAGGTTATCAAGGGCCAAAATTAGTCTAAACTGTCAAAACAACGCCTCTCTTGTGCGTAAAAAAAAAAAGAGTTTTCTGTGTTGATGACATAGAGATTCTGTTTTAGACCTCAGCGCTGCCATTGTCACTTAACTGGCGCAAATCCATCTATTTTCTTCCGCTTATCCGGGGCCGGGTCGCGGGGGCAGCAGTCGGAGCAGGGACTCCCAGACTTCCCCCACCCCAGACACTTCCTCCAGCTCCTCCGGTGGGACCCTGAGGCAAATCACATTTTCGCTGATAAGTGCTGTGATTGCCGTTCGATTTGTAAGTTTTAATAATGGGATTCTGCTCAAAGTTCACATTTTAAACACGTCCGGAAGAACTGACAAAAAGACTGAAATATGAATTGACAAACTAATACAACAGTCCCATTTCAGAACACGTTTGTACAGATCTAAACTACAGAGTTGGCAGTTTGTGTGAAGAATAAAAGAGGAAATTTAGTTTTTTATGGTACTTCAAAAACGGCACCATTTGCGATTTCATTCAAATTGCGATTTTGATTCGATTGCGATTAATCTCGCAGCCCTAACCTCCGCTTTAACCTAGAATGAACCACTGCTCTCTAGGAAAACTTACATTAAACGTGTGGTTCATGTTTTGCTCCAAATTCCACTCTCTGTTTGTCTGCGATTTCCTAACCTCTGAACCACTGTGAGAATTAAGCAACCGCCGCTCACCACGAGGTCAAACCCGGGACGCGCAGAGAAACCGATGTCTGCGGGAGGTAAAGCCGCACTGTGTAACTTTCCCGGAGGACGGTGTGATATAGGGCTGCAAGATGAATCGCAATCAAACCGAAACTGCAGTTTGAATGGCCACGATTGGTAAATCTGAAAGGCTGCAGTGTTTGTCCGATAATCAGGAAGGGTGTGTCGGCATGCTAGTTGTTGTTAGCTTTAACTTGACGACAAAACTCCGCTTTGGCGCTTTCGTGGTGAATAATTATGATGTTCTGAATGCGTAAGGTAAGTGAGGAGTAAGTTTGGACCACAGCAAACAGTTTGACAGTAAAAAATCAGGTACAGCTGCTTTAAGTTTCTATAAATTCTCTTTAAAAGTTCCACTAAAATGAATGTTTAGTTTATGTTTATGACCCATATCGCTCAGTATTCCTGGTAATATTTTGATTTTCCTGCCTTTACCTCAGCGCAGCGCGGGTCAACGACCTTATAAACAGCCAGTGATATCGTTTTTACGCAGACGCTAACCCCAGACTGTCCCCGAACGAAACTACAGCTCCCACAGTGCACGTCCTCGTCCCTCCAGCCAATCAGGGCTCAGTCCCACTGCCATGTGACCAATCAGAGAGCAGCTCCATGTAAAGGCTCCTCCCACATGGTTTACAGGAGGCCAGGGGGTGCATTTTGGTTTGGAGCACCACAGACGGGAACATGTTTGAATGACACGATCAAAATGGGCTGGGAATTTTGGACTAAACAGATCGATGAAGAGGAATTGATTGAAAGTGATGGTGAGTTTACAGAAAGTTGAACGTTTAAGTTTAGTTTTGGTTGTCGGGGCAACATTGGCGTCTGGATTGTAAGTTTGGTTGTCAATCAGTTAATTTGACAGTTTGGTTGATTGATTTTCACTACTACACATATAATTGTCTTGTTAAGTTAAAGGTTCAGTTACTTGTTTTTATGGAATTTTAGTCATTTTATTTTGAATTCTTTCCAAAAGGGCCCATTGTTTGCACAACTTAAACATTCTAAACATTCTGTCTGTTATCTTAAGAATATAGTTTCGAAACTACAACTACTACTACAACTACTACTACTACTACTACATTTTGTTATTCATATGCTTTAATGACTCTACTACTACAACTACTACAACTACTACTTCTACATTTTGTTATTCATATGCTTTAATGGCTCCTAATACTACTACTATTGCTACTGCTACTACTGCTACTACATTTTGTCATTCATATGTTTAAACTACCACTACTGCTACTACAGCTACTACTGCTACTATGTTTTGTCATTCATAAGAATATAGTTTCGAAACTTCTACTCCAACTTCTACTCCAACTTCTACCCCAACTTCTACCCCAACTTCTACCCCAACTTCTACCCCAACTTCTACCCCAACTTCTACCCCAACTTCTACCCCAACTTCTACTACATTTTGTCAGTCATATGCTCAAACGACTCCTACTACCACTACTGCTACTACAACTACAACTACTACTGCCACTACGTTTTGTCATTCATATGTTTAAACTACGACTACTACCACTACTGCTACTACAACCTCTACTACAACTACTACTACGTTTTATCATTCACATGCTTTAAAGATGCTGTTAGCCGGTTAGATAATTTGGTCTCATTTAGTTGAAGTTATCAAAGTTAGTATTGTCTTGTTAAGCCGAATGTCAACTGTAACCAACTGTTGACAAGTTCTATCTTTTTAAATAGTAAATTATGTCTTTAAAATGCAGTAATTAGTCGTATTGTTTAAGTAGTGTTTTTAGTCAATAGTAACTCAATTGTCAAGTAGTAAATGGTTTCGTCACATGTAAAAATATAAGCAGTCTTTTGTTAGTGTCCCATCGTATATTTAACCTTTAGTCCATCAGTTTCGCCTTAACTGATCTTTTGCCTGTTTTTTTGCTGATCTGATCACATTTTTGCACTGTTTAATGATTATGTTCGTTTACAATCCTGAGTTCACTCAAACGTGTGACTTGGGTCCTTTAGGATTTTATAATTCAAGGCATTTCAGTCGTAAAAGTTGATTTGTTTTCACGACTGGGCCAATAAATAATATGTAACTTTATGTTAGATAGGCTGTAGTGTAGATGCAGTGTAGATTACTTCTTATATTGATATGAAGTATTTTTATTCTTGCCACAAAACTGCCTTGGATTTCTTCTCAGTATTGTTTCCTGTTTCTTTTTTTTAAATTGTGTTGTTGTCCTCTTAGTGTTTTTGCAGTGTTGTGATTCTGAGAAAAGGGTTCAAAGTACAACCGCTGGTGTTTATGAAGAAAGCCCTTTCAAAATAAAAGACAGTCACTGATAAAGACGATTTTAAACCAGGTATCACATAAAAATGTACATTTATTTTTTGCAAATTTTTCTAAATGTACAAAAATGTAAATGAATTTGATCATTTGGTTTAATATGACAGTGAATCTATCCAGTGCGTTTAAATGATTCAAATAATCACTTTGATCTTGATGAGCAAAAGTCCAGTGACTTTCCCCTTTGGCTAAAGTTGGCTGGACAATAAACTTGTTTTTACTGTAAACATCTCATGAATGTTTAGAATTTGTAAAAATGGCTGCTAGTTATGCATAGTTATGTAACTATGTGAAAGCTCAGAACCTCCAGAATTCACTCTGAGCTGCAGAGGCTGCACTAGCACTGATTCACGATTGGCTGCAGGTGCTGGGGTTTAGGTAGTGACCAATCAGATCAGAGAGAGGCATTTTAGGTTTAAACCAACTGGACTTCAGCTTTGGCAACCCAAATGAGAGACTCATGTGCGGCTCATTCTGCTTTCTGATTGGATAATCAGAAATAACTTGGCCCTCATGTCCAGTGTTTTTCATTGCTATCAGTAAAAGCTGTGTTTGATATGAACATGTTTGCCTCATATCTGGGGACACAGTTTGCTCCTGTTTATGTGGAATTTAAAAACCAAATCTTACACACAGTTCCTTTTAATAATCTTGTCTGAGCTGAACGACAGTGGGTCAAAAACTACACAAACAAAAGTACTGTGGTTCAGGACACTGGCTCTTTATGTGATCTGATATTTAAATGGACTGAGAGCAATGAACCAGGTGTACAATATTCCAGAGTGTGGCTTTAACCTAGGATCAGCTGACTCTAAACAACCTCTGTTATGTAATAGTTTAGTCATTCACCAACCTGTAAATCCGGTTTATTTTCAGAGCTCCCATTAAGTACACGGTGAGGTATTTCATCCATATACCTCCTAGTAAAGGCTTGAATCATGTGGGGACATAAACTAGGACTTAACTAGGACTTGACCAGGACTTGACCAGGACTTGACCAGGACTTGACCAGGACTTGACCAGGACTTGACCAGGACTTGACCAGGACTTGACCAGGATATAACCCGGTCTGAACCAGGACTGAACCAGACCTCAACCTGGACTGATCTAGGACTAGAATGGGGCTAGAATGGGACTAGAACGGGACTAGAACAGGACTGAACCAGGGACTGAACCAGGGACTGAACCAGGGACTGAACCAGGGACTGAACCAGGGACTGAACCAGGGACTGAACCAGGGACTGAACCAGGGACTGAACCAGGGACTGAACCAGGGACTGAACCAGGGACTGAACCAGGGACTGAACCAGGGACTGAACCAGGGACTGAACCAGGGACTGAACCAGGGACTGAACCAGGGACTGAACCAGGGACTGAACCAGGGACTGAACCAGGGACTGAACCAGGGACTGAACCAGGGACTAAACCCGGGACTGAACCCGGGACTAAACCCGGGACTATTGTGAACGCAGCTTTTGTTTTTCATTCCAGCAGAGTTTAAAACCAGTTGAACCGGTTTGCTCAGATTAGATTTTTTTGTGAGTGTGTCTCTGCCTCACGACTGTACTTATCCCCCCTTCTCTCCCTCTTTTTCTCTCTTTGTTCCAGGAGGTTTGGAGGACTATTTCGGCAGCAGCAGCAGCAGAAGTGGAGGAGGCATGAAGAATGGGACCGGGCCCAAACTGGTGGACCCTCTTGAGGACACTCTCCCTGGAGTGGGGACCTACGAGGACTTCAACACCATCGACTGGGTCCGGGAGAAGAGCAGAGACCGGGACAGAC
>JACM01065337.1:0-26285 GCA_000787095.1 Periophthalmodon schlosseri | reverse complement strand
GAGAGCGCGAGAGAGAGAGAGAGAGAGTTGTGCAGTTTTGTTTTTTTTCCATAAACCCCTCTTGGGGCCAGTTTTAGTCCTGGGTCCAGTCACATTCATTCAATCTCAAGCACACATTCATAAACATTTTTCTTTTTTCCGAGCACCACTTGAATGCCACATTGACCTTTACCCTCTTGTACACTGTTATGATCGCAGGCCCCAGGCAGGACTCACAGGAGGACATGTTCTAGGGAAAAGTGGGCACCATCCTCCCAAGAAGACATCACTAACATCTGCATTCTAGATGTCTGTGTAATCCCTCAGTCGTCCAGGTATGATCCATAGTAAAAGAAAAATTCAAATCTGTCAACTGGACAAAAAGTTTTAAAGTGAAGGTGTTTGGCTGCTCATCCAAGCAGAAGCATTATTCAGTTCTGGTCAGATTCTAGATTCAGTTTCAGATTCAGATAGTGTCCACCAGCAATCTGACCCGAACTGAAGAAGCTGCTTGGATGATTCAAACAGAACTGATGCATTCATTGTCCCGTATGAAGACCCTACATAAATGGTTGACTAGACCTCACATATGTACCACTCTGGGTCTGGAACTGGGGAGCAGGAATTGAACCGCTAACCTACTGTTTATTAGACTAATGCTACCTACTGAATCACATCACTAAGCATGTGCTGTTTGGGTTCTATATAATTTTACCTCTTAACTAATCGATAATTCCTGCAGTGGTGGTACATTCGTGTTTCCTATACCCAGAGCGGCCACAATGAAGAAACTTATAGGTGCTGACCTTTGACCCTGAGTGCTGACCCTTTCTGTCTTTAGCCGGTGTGCACACATGGGACTATGTGTAATCTGATCCACTCTCACTGTCTGTCACTGTCTGTCCCTGTCCACTGCTCACGGTCTGACCCTCTGCCCATGGACTCATGAGGCCAGGGCCCTGAGCCGCCCGGTCACCTTCAGTCTGGAGCTGGGATTAACACTGCACCAGACCATACATGTTATTACAGCACACACATAATCCAGCTGCAGCAGTCACACAGAGGCCACCGGAGCAGAGACAGGCTCGGGTTTATGTGTCTGCAAGATGATGATGGACATTATGGGATGTGAAGCAAAACAACATGGATATAAGCCACAAGACCATCAATCGACGCATTGTAGTGTAATACTGTCCTATTAATGTAAGAGCTAGGCAGGATTCTAAAAGCCAGGGTGAGCAGCTGAATGATTGGGAATTCTGTTCATTTTCACGTCAGCGTGAGAGAAATTGTGTATGGTTGAACTTGTGTATGGCTGTAGCAGTTCCTAGATCTACTAAGCTCTACTAAGATCCTATATTACACAAAATTGATGTGTTGTAATGTTGTTACCTCCTCAAAAACATACCTGGAGTTGTGTTTTGTTTGTTTCGTTCACACATGTTTGGAGATGTAAATAGACTAATAATAAAGGATTACTCAAAGCTCAAAATGCTCTGTTACACCTTGTGATGTCATCCGTAGTTTTCAAGTTAACAGCTCCCTTTTACCTTTAGTTCAGTAGACACTGGCAATTCCAGTGCTGAAATCATCCAATGATTGTATGAATGATTCTAGTGAAGGTGTAGAGTTTAAAAACACAGTGGAGCACTTCCTGTATTACCGCACGACATCACACGGTGAAACTGAGTGTTTTCAGTTTCACTTTCAGTTAAACATGTGTGACTGAAATTAAACACAACTCCAGGTATGTTTTTGATGAGGAAACAACATTATAACATAGATCAGAAAAAAGCGTAATATAGGCTATCAGTTAATCGGTTAATGGGGTCTTAGTTGAGACAAAAGCAGCGACACCAAGGTATGTAGTGATTTAGCTTAAGATTTAGAAGTGAATTATGAGTTTAATCTGCAATTTTTTTCATATAAATACATAGTTTCCCAGTATTTTTCTGCATAAGTAGTTTTTGCATGGCCTCCTGTGTAGGTCCTGTTGTGGTGGTGAGTGCAGTTTGTGTCAGATACATGGTCATCAGAAAATGATGTATCCAATTGTGAAGTGTACTACAGCTAAAAAACTTTGAATGCACATTTGTTGGCTATAATGCTGTTTTCTTCATTAAAAGCTGACAGTTATTCCGTGGTGGGCGCTGATAGAGACGCCAGACATGTTCTTGTGTTTGTGGAACATTGATTACTGCAGACTGGCTCTCCCTGCTGGTCATTCATCCTGGGCCCAGCGTGGGCCTCTGTGCTGGGGTCCACACACAGCAGGGTGGGGCTTTTATCAGGGGGGTGAGGGCTGTCAAATGAGCCAGTGAAACAGTAGGGAGTGGGGAGGGGCTCTATACAAACATGTCATCACAATAAATAAGTAATAATACGCTGTCAGGGTGTTTTTATGTTTGGATTAGGTTTGGATAAAAAAAAAAAAATTCTAATTTACAATGTCATGTACAATACCATACGCTTCCGGGTCTTAATAATTGCTTTGTTACAGTGATAAAAATGAGAACTGCATAAACATACAGGAATTAAAGATCTGTAAGGAAAAAACAAATGTTGAGTGCTATTTCAAAGGAACAATGATTTTGATTTAAATTTTCATGAACAACTTCTCTAGCCTTGCCAATGACTTATCTACCCTAGCCAGCAAGATGAATTCTTGCAACTTTTATGAGTTCACAAACTCTTGAGAATCTGTCTTGTTCTCTGGCTGAAGCGTTTGCTTATGATAGGGTGGTGCCGGAAATTTCAGAAATACAGACTATTTTGTTTGTGAAAAACATGCAAAAGGTAAGCACTGTGTGCATTTGTGTACAGGGAAGATATCTGTGCTTTTCTCTTCACTGGATGTAACAAAAATGAGATTTTTTAGATTTCGATTTTTCGGCTTGTCCTTCTTTTGTGATGCTTCAGCCAATCAGCGTGAAGTCTTTGTTTGAACGTTCTGATCATTGGTTCCGATCGCTTTCAGCGAGAGCCATCCCAGATTGATGTGAACTCTATTCAGAAGGCTATACATATCAATCTGGTGAGGGCCTAGATACAAGGTAGACAGGTTCAAAACGTTTTTACTGATAACAATTGTAATGCTGATTTATTCTTAATTATAAAAGCATTGGACATGATGGCCAAGTTTTTTATGTTATACTTTGGTGTTTTGGTTCTCAAGACAATTATCCAATCAGAAAACAGAATGAGCCTCACGAGTCTCTGATCTGAATTGTCACTGCCTAAATCAGCACCTGCATTCAGTAATTATCCAGCCTCTGCAGCTCAGTGAGTGAATTCTAGAAATTCTGAGCTTTCACATGAGGCATGGCCTCTTCATATACTGAGAAAAACGTGGATGTGCCATCTATCTGTAGGTTAAGACACTGACAACCAAGGTTCAGTTGTGAATGTAGTAGTGTTATCACAATACTAAAATTTCAAACTCAATTTCAATACTAAGAAATAGACTTGATACTCAATAACAATTCCAATACAATGATAATAAAAAAAATGCTCTTTCTTTAGACAATAGAATGTCATTTTCAATATTAAATAATAGTACTTTTTTATATTACCCTTTGGTCTTTAATCTGTGTAATCCCTCAGTCGTCCAGTAGGTTCCATACGGGTCCATGGGCGTGTACTAGTCTATGTGTTTTACACTTGTTCTGATACAGCTCAAGATCATTCTAAAGCTATTCAGGAAAGGTTTTTTAGTATCAATACTTGCTCAAATTAGTAGTTTCGATACTAGTTTATCAATTGTCGAATTTTGAAAACCCTAGATTGTAGTACCTTTTTAGAAGAGCACAGGCTACATACAGTTCCTTTAATGTTTACATGTATTGATTTTTAAGTAGACCGAAACATGGACACAGTGCCTCCTTCCCTGTAAAACTGGGCCATATACGCCTCATCAGCGCCCCAGTTTAAAAGCTGTTTGATTTTTCCAAAAAGAAACAATATTTGCATTCTCTGTGAGTGTTTTCTTTTAAGTCCGTTTGGTAGTCTAAATTGTATGAATATTACAAACCTGCAGACATTACCGGCCTACATGGTTGAACATAGCTCTTGTGGGAATAACGCAGTAAGTAAACACTAGCATCCCCATGGGTTATTTGGAGAGACAGGCCCTTCCTATGCATTAGCACTGATGGTGATATTGCTTTTTATGACTAAGTGTAGCATTAGCATGTTCGTGGTCCATAATAAATATATAATAATAAAAGTGTAAGGGTGTTGAGAGGAATGTGAATTTTAAAGGTGACATGGTTTATTGAGGTTTTTCCTGAACTTATAAGAAAAAAATGTCGGTTTAGACAAAACTTGGCCTTAGTTGTGATGAAATACCCAGCTGAGGGCGATAGGGCTGCATATGCTAGTAAAGTACAGTAAAGATAAAAGCAGTTTGCAACAGGCTAAAAACTGGGAGCGGTAAACTAGCTAGCAGATGAAGGGGAAGACTGATAGAGGTGTGTGGACTTTAAAGCTTCTTTTCCAGTGGCACTGTTCACTTGGGGCCGCCTTGGAGCGGGTCTGTTTGGTCCGGCTTCCTCCAGCCGAGTTGCGTTTCCATGCCCCGAGCACAGCTCTGGGTCCAGGGGCAGGGCTCTGCTCTGTGAGACACTGACACTCAGACATTACAAAAGTTTTCTTAATAAAATCAAAGCCATATGTGAATTATACTTATAATCATGAGGCCAATTTCAGCAATTCACAAAAAGACGTTTATTTTGTGGCACTGTGAGACGTGGTTGAAGCTAGCATAAGCACAAAACTACTTCTGGTTTATTGTCAGGTTTTTCTGCATTTACTTATTATCTCTGCGCCTCTTCTCTGTGTTTTAACCTCTCCTTATTTGTAATGCATTAGGTTTGGCTCATGTTAGATGCATTACGCACTGGAAATATAATATTTTCGATCTTTATACGTAAGTGCCGTGCATCGATAAACAGGAAATAGCTGTTGCATTCGTGCTTTGTTTACGTTAACATATAAAGCTGCCATAAATGGAAATAATCAAGTCAGCGATTGGTGAGATATTATTATTTTCTATTTATATCTGTTTTTTCTGTCTTGAGTCTGTGTTCTCTCTTGCCCAATCATCTTGTTTCTTGTGTAGCCACACCTTAGCTAAAGCAATCCATACTGTGCTGGTCCCCTCTGGGAGCTAGTACCCTCCATGGTTCGTTTTGGACCCCTCAGACGGGGCAGTACGGTTCACTTTAGACAGTGGAGACATTCCAAAGTGAACCAGTGGAAACAAGGCTATAGTCTGGTGTCCGCTGCATGATTTTTTTCATCTTACAAGATTGTTGGATGTCACTCTACATGACAAGGAGAATTTAAATAGTACGACCACACACACTATGTGATGGTGCACACGATCAGTTGTGGCTACAACCAAAGTTTGTCTGAGCGAATATCAGGCTCGCTCCTTCGTCTTAGCCTCTTTCTGAATGAATAAAGCTCCTCTAACTGCTGCAGCCAAGAGAGCGGCTCCAAACACGCGAGACATTCATCTTTCACAGAGCGGGAGTTCTGATAGTACTGGCAATTCACTTTATTAACTAACCAAAGTGGCACAACAGGATTATTATGGTCACGAAATGAAATGGAGCCGATGGCAGAAAGGGCAGACGAGAATGTGAGAAAATCCTACACCGCAGCATTAGGACTGCAGACGGGATAAAGTCACAAACTTTAGCCTCAGGTGAATCAGCTTTTGTAGCTATAGAACCAGATCAAACCAAACTGTGGAGTAGTGTCAGGCTGGGCCGATATAGGGAGACGGCGAGGGGAGGGCTGCACTCTGCTGCAGGGAACAAGCATGTGGGAGGGCATCTGGACGGCACATGAATAAACTTTCAGGTGCAAAATCTTGAATTTGGGTTCCGTATTTTTATTTTGATTAGTTGGTGCTTGCTCTACATGTTAGTGGTGTTTTTGCATTCGTAAAAGTAGTCAGTGTAAGAGACAAAAGGAGAGATGGTCCTATTCATGGCGGAGCTCTTCTGAGGAGCCCTTGTGTTTACTGTTGGTCACAAAGATTGATTGCAGACACAGTGAGAGGGCTCACTCTGCACCAAGACTCCGAAATATCAGACATACTTGATATAAGTCATAGCTAGGCTTTAGTCGTATGATGGTTCTAAAACACAAAGGATAGATGAATAAATAAAATGACTACAATAAATGACATTTTACCACTGCTGGTACGAGGAGGGGGTGAACTATTTTGAAAAGAGTGACATGGATATTTATTTGTAAGTGGTAAAATGAGGGTAACGTTTTGTCTGCAGAGGGTGTGTCTTTACCTCTGCAGGTAAGAGGGAATTGTCAGTTTATATTAGGCTAAAACAATAGTGGAACCAAACATTTTGAGCGCTCAAAAAAGCACTACCCATATTAACACTATAATATGGGTAATGCAGAAACATACTGATACTTTGCAGCTAATGCCATCAACATTCCCTGAGGCTGTGATGCTAACTCCAGGCACTACTCTATCAGAAGCTCTATTAGATTTTTATTTTAACACAATCTGACCAAAAAGAACTGGCTTAGTTAGAACTACAGCAGTGAGCTGATTTGTGCTTTTAAACAAGCCTCTTACACATAAAATTACAGTCACAAGCTTGCTAGCATTGGCCAACAGTTTTTCAGTTACTCTCACTCTTTTGTTGAAAATCAAACACCTAAACAGGGCTGTGAATGTGTGTATTAATCACATGCTCCTGAAAATGTGTTGTTTAAATCCATTTAGTATTTTTTTTCTTGAGTTTTCATCTTTTTTGACAGCGTTGTGTGCATTGTGACATGGAAACTGCTGAACATTCCACCATAAACGTACATGTAGAGCACCCCCAGCGTGATGTTGCTGCAAAGTATCAATAGCGGTAATCTGGGTAGCTAAAGGAAATAAGGTAATTCTACATATTAACCTCATGTTGAGAGTCTACAGCAGGGTCTTCCATTACATTTTCCAGGGGGCCAGATTTTTCGATGGGGTTCGGACCAGGAGCCGGACTAATAAACAGCACCACACTGTTATGTTTTATAATATCCACAAACAGTGCAGTAGTACAAAACATTGTTCTGTCACATTACTAAAAGCACAACTAAAGCAGGACTAAAAAAAAGTAGTTCACAGCAGATCTATGACTAGATCAGGTTTAAACCAAGACCAGGACTAAACCTGATCTAAAATAGGAGTAAAGCAGGTATAAAATAGGACTAAAGCAGATCTAGGACTATCAGATAATCAAGACTAACCCTGGTCTAGAATAAGTCTACTCTAAATGATGATTACATAAGGACTTACATCTTTAAAAAGACTATATCAGGTCTAAATAAGCATCAAAGCAGGGCCAAGGCAGGACTAACCAGGTCTAATTGTAAATGACATTACAAAATCTGCTTCAATTGATGTTAAAAGCAAATTACAATATGCTACCACAATAACCGAGCTCACTCAGCTGTCTGTCCCCAACTCACAGTCGCAAGTTAAGCCCATTCAAACAGTGAAACCAGGGAAAGGCTCTGTCCAAACTTAAGCCCTTCAGTGCCGCTGCATCGTGCATGTTACGTTCACACCAAATCATCAATTAGGCTTTTACTCTGTGTGTCTGCATTACACTGATGTGCTCTGACACTGTCTCCAGATGAACGTGGCTCTTGGGCCTACCACAAACAGCTACAGAGATGCCTCAAAAAAATAATATTTAAAAATAATAAAATGGGCACATGGGCCGCGGGTCGGACCATGTTGCCTCGCGGGACCATTGATGATCCGTGGTTTATAGGATCTGATAGGACTTTCTGTGCAGTGTATGATGGGTAAAATAATCAAATAGAATGCCGTTTGCAGACTGACTGACTGTCCATTTCACTGAGAGCGTCACGTGTCTCTGGTCAGATTTATGAGAGCTCTTCATTAGAAGGAGAAACCAAAGTGCCACCAAGGTCAAGAGGACTATCTTGTTTCCATGTCCAACCACAAATGGGAAGAAAATCATATCAAGTAGTACATCTAATATTACTTATGCTGTTTGTTAGATATGCTCTTACTTTGCTTTATAATAAATGCACCAATCAATTCTGCTTTGGCATTTTTAAAATCCTGGTTTGATCCTAGTTTAATCCATGCTTAATTCATGCTTAAAGTTTAAACTGGTTTAAACCTTGACCTTTCTTCAGTCCCAATTCTAACCTGCTGTAGTCTTTTCTGGTCTTGGGTAAGTCAAGTTTAAATCTCCTGTGGCTTAGGCCTACATTTAAAACTTCAGTTGTGGTGTTGGTTTAGACTGGTTTAGTCTTGGTTTAGTTCTAGTTTAGTTCTGGTTTAGTCTTGGTTTAGTTCTAGTCTTGGTTTAATTCTGGTTTAATCTTGGTTTAGTTCTTGTTTAGTTCTGGTTTAGTCTTGGTTTAGTTCTGGTTTCGTTCTGGTTTATCTTGGTTTTTTTAATCTTGGTTTAGTTCTGGTTTAGTTCCGGTTTAAATTCTGATTTAGTCTTGGTTTAGTTCTAGTTTAGTTCCGGTATAAGCTCTTATTTGGTCTTGGTTTAGTTCCAGTTTAGTTCTGATTTAGTCTTGGTTTAGTTCTGGTTGAGACTTGGTTTAGTTCTGGTTTAGTTCTGGTTTAGTTCCGGGTTAGTCTTGGTTTAGTTTTAGTTTAGTTCTGGTTTAGTCTTAGTTTAGTTCTGGTTTAATCTTGGTTTAGTTCTGGTTTAGTTCCGGTTTAAATTCTGATTTAGTCTTGGTTTAGTTCTAGTTTAGTTCTGGTTTAGTTCCGGTTTAAATTCTGATTTAGTCTTGGTTTAGTTCCAGTTTAGTTCTGGTTGAGTCTTGATTTAGTTCTGATTTAGTCTTGGTTTAGTTCTAGTTTAGTTCTGGTTTAGTTCCGGTTTAAATTCTGATTTAGTCTTGGTTTAGTTCCAGTTTAGTTCTGGTTGAGTCTTGATTTAGTTCTGATTTAGTCTTGGTTTAGTTCTGGTTGAGACTTGGTTTAGTTCTGGTTTAGTCTTAGTTTAGTTCTGGTTTAGTTTTGGTTTAGTTCTAGTTTAGTCAATGCAGCTGTAGTTTAGTCCTGATTTTTATTTTTATTTTATTTGATAACTTTAAGAATAATGCATGTTCATATTCTTATTATTACATTATTATTATTATTATTATTATTATTACATTAGCTATTTTCAGTTTTATATCTTAAATTTAGTCAGTGGCACAACAAAATGAATAATTGCTGATATTATATTGTTGCATAAAAAAACCAGCACGACACTGCATTTAGATTGTGGGTGGAAAGTCGTATATCCATATCCAGACAGGCAGAACAGTGCCTATGATTTTGAACAGCCAGGGAACAGTGGATCTCTTAATATGTGGGAGGATTACAGTCCGCTGGGTAATCCTGGAGTATGGATTACACTTGGAGAGATTTCAGAAAATCTTCAAAAACGCAGCAGCAGAGGTTTGAAGAAGACATTGTGCTTGAGCCCGCTATATAGTTATAGTCTACGACACCCGTGGATCAGTATGTTATAATTTGCACACTTTTTGCACGTCATTTTGCCGATCAACCCCCGTTTTCACCACCACTGGTACACGCCCACTGCTCGGTACTCACTTCATTCTTCAATTTTATTTTCTTAATCAGTGTTTGGCAGCATCGCATTGTCAGTTTTGCACAAATGAAAAAAATCCGCTGCTCGCTAGTGTGATGTGCAGCTATCCACAGGAGGGGCCCACAGCTGCATGGCTCTTTGTTGTGATGACGTTTGGGGTGACTTCAGCTCCCATTGGGCACCGAGGCGGAATTGTTTCTTTTATTAAGTCGTCTTAGATGAATATTACGATTTAAAATGTGCAAATTATAACATAATGATCCACGGATGTCAAAACGTGAATGGCTTTAGTGAAATTGTGTGTATGATGCATGAATTTTGGTCATCTTGGGCCATGTCACGCAATACTTTACAAAATACATTGTAATGAAGATATGCAGTATATTCTGTAACTAAATACAAGCATTCTTCCCATCACTGTTCTCAGATCACCTGTATACTAAAAAAAATATATTTTGCATTTAAAATGCTTCTTGTTTGTATGCATATACTTGAAAACATCAAGCTGGCCCTGTTTCCCATGTATTTGAGCAAACTTTGTCTTACCCCAGTACAGATACATTGTACAAGCAGCTTTTGAGGTCAAAATAAGTGGCTGCGTGCTGTCCACATCTAATTTGTCCGAAAATCAGGAAGTATGCATTTTAATACTAGTTGTTGTTAGCTTTACCATGACACCAAAACTCCACTCTGGCCTTTACAAGTTGTGAAAAGCGCAGAAAAGTGAGGAATAAATTTGGACCTCTGCAAACCGCTTAAAATGAACAAGTTCTGTTTTTCACGTTTTAAAAATCAGTCACAGCGCCTTTAAAGCAACTACACAGCCTTAACAAGTCTTCTTTCTTCTACTCTTTCTGTTACATTTCTTTTAATTTTACCATTCTCCCACCACATGCACCTGCCTCTCTCTTCCTCTTCTCCTCCGTGAGTCTGCAGAGGGGAGGGATACTGCTGCTTATACGGGGGCAGTGGGCGTGCGAGCATGTGTTTGTGTGTACTCCAATGAGAGAGAGAAAGAGAGAGAGAGGGAGAGACTCAGAACGAGCGAACGAGTGCCTGGAAAGATAGGGAGAGAGAGAGAAAGAGAGAGAGAGAGAGAGAGAGGGGAGGGGATCCTGGCTGTGCGCGCTGCATTGAACCGGCAACCACCACGCCACAATACCACGCATCCACCGAGCCCCACGCACCAGGCTGGCTTCCCCCGGACCTATTGTTCCCGCTTCTCATCACGCCCCCTGCGCACTACCTCCTCCACGGACCAGGGGAGCTCCGCGTAGGACGTCCCCGGTCTCCACTCACCGTCCCCGGGATTACTTCTTCCACCGGAGCGAAGGGGGGCTGGACAAAAGCTTGACTTGAGCGCAGCCTGCACCGCGTGGCTCCCTTGCTGGGTTGTTTTTCTTATCCCTCTCTCCTCCGCATTGGGTAAGGAGGTATACCGGAGATTTGTGGAGCCATGGGGAGGGCGGGTAGAGCCGGAGCCTGGCCAGGGGCACCGGGGTTAGTCCCGGTTGGGGGGTCCCTGGTTCTGAGGTCTATGCTGCTTTGGATTCTAGCGGTTGTTATGGGATCGGAGGCATCGGAAACTGCAATGGAAACTAAAACAACGTATATCTGGCAAACAGGTAAGAAGCACCTACCACACTGCACGTGCCGGTATATGGGAGACTTTTAAGGGTCTACTAATAAAAGAGAGTCCCATCTGAAAACACTGGAATCTCGCTTATGAATTACGTTTGTTGAATGCTTTGTTGTGGGTTTGGTGCAGGTTGACGTAGTTCTGAGAGAGATTTCTGAATGGGAACTTTGGTTGTTTATTCTAAGGACGAGTTGAATAGAGAAAATTGTATGCACGGATAACTGCAATGTTTTGGTAAGTGATTGTAACGCCATAAAAACAATGCAAGGTCAGGAATCACCCCGATTCAAAATGCAATCGTTATTCATTCGAAACGTGATAAATGTAGCAATATAGATACGCAAAATCTTGTTTATGTTAACGTTTTTATGTCCGAATATTTTTTTTTATATAAAATTGTTCTCAGTGCAAACTACATGCATGATATAAGAATTCCCTTTCAAAGCTGACAGGGTATCCCCATTTAAAAAGCTGCAAATATTCCATTATTTTTTGTGACTAATTTTGCAGTGAACGCTGTAAAAATACACTTCAGATGTTATGCAAATTCCAAAGACCTCACCCCTCTTCTTGGAGTTACTAGCGGTACTACTCATATCAGTGTCAGAATTACAGTACTAGTTACAGTATCAGTAGTAAATACGTAAATACAGATTTTTACGTGAATTGAACTTGTATTTTTGGAGTATTTTCATTTTGTGCGTTCATTCATTGGATACGACCACAGCACGCGGAATCAGAGTTGACCTACATTGACGCGACCACAGGAGAAGCAACAGAAAAACATGTGTGACAATTCTTTTGTCACACATGTCTTATTATTTAAAGCCAGTTATTAGAAAGATATCATTTTAGATGTATTGATCAAAATGAAAGCTAGAAATTATATTTAAAAAATCTACAATATGAAAGCAGGGGATAGTAGTGCAGAGAATTTATGTTTATTAATTGGTAAAAAAATAAAATAAAATAAATAAATAAATAAAACTTAAATAAAACATAAATAAATAAATAAATAATAATAATACTGTTTAAAATGTTGGTACCACTTTCTAATAACTACACATTAAAGATCCTATATTAAGCAAAATTGCCTCTTGTGAGCTTTAAGCCATGTTATAATGTTGTTACCTCCTCAAAAACATACCTGGAGTTGTGTTTTGTTTCATTCACACATGTTTGAGTAATCCTGGTTTATTAGTCTGTCTACATCTCCAAAGTGCAAAATGCTCTGTTCCACCTTGCGATGTCATGAAGTGGTAGTTTTCAAATTAACAGCTCCGTTTACATTTTGTTCAGTAGAGATTGGCAATTGTAGGGTCGGAATCATCCATATGATTCTAGTGAAGGTGTATGGAGTTTAAAAACACAGTGGAGCACTTTGAATATTACCACATGACATCACAAGGTGGAGCGTTTTCTGTTGGAGAGAAGAACTCAGCCTGCAGGATTTGTCTGTTAAACATGTGTGAATGAAACAAAACAGAACTCCGGGTATGTTTTTGATGAGGAAATAACATTATAACATAGATCAGAAAATAGCGTAATATGGGCCCTTTGAGTATAGTTCTTATAAAGTAGTACCAAAATTCATCTTTTTTGCTTAAAATGAATTGATGCCATAATAAAAAATGTGTTCTTATAATTTCAAATATTTATCAAAAAATCGTAAACTTGCAAAGTGCACCTTGTTAGCACATGGTATAGGTGGTATTGAAGCCATCTTGAATCCCCCACTCCCTTTGAAAACACGTGTACTGCAGTGTCTTTGGCTTTTTGACTGTCTTGCTAAAGTTGCTAAAGCTGTTGTGATTTATATGTCTGTTTATTTTGGGGTGAGGGTGGCGGGGGTTACCAGCGTTCCTCTGGCGCGAGCATATGGGACTCCTGAGTGTCCCGTGCCGACCGCTCCGCTCCCGTTCATTCATCATCCTCCCCGTCATGCGTAGAATTGATGAAGAGTAAAGTGTAGTAGTGGTAATAGTAGTAGTAGTAATAGTATAGTGTGTGTGTGTGTGTGTGTGAACAGCATGGAGCCTGGTTTAAAAAGCAGGCTGCAGCGAGAGGATGAGAGGAAAAGAAGAGAGTGAGAGACAGAAAGCGAGGGAGAAAGAGGGAGGGAGTACAGGAGGGGGAGTGAGGAGAAGCAGGTGTCTGCGAGAGGGAGAGAGAGAGAGAGAGAGCCAAATGTCTATGAGCAAGAGAGGTAGAAGGAGAGGAGAGGCAAATGTCTATAACAGAGAGAAAGATAGAGGGAGAAGAGTGGCAACTGTCTATAAGAGAGAGAGAGAGAAAGAGAGAGAGAGAGGAGAGGCAAATGTCTAAGAGAGAGAGAGGGAGAGGAGAGGCAAATGTCTATGAGAGAAAGAGAGAGAGAGGAGAGGCAAATGACTAAGAGAGAGAAAGAGAGAGAGGAGAGGCAAATGTCTGAGAGAGGAGTGGCAAATGTCTATGAGAGAGATAGAGAGAGAGAGAGAGGGAGGAGAGGCAAATTTCTATGAGAGAGAGAGAGGAGAGGCAAATGTCTAAGAAAGAGAGAGAGCGAGGGAAAGGCAATCGTCTATGAGAGAGAAGAGAAGCAAATGTCTATGAGAGAGAGGGAGAGACAAATGTCTGAGAGAGAGAGGAGAGGAGAGGCAAATGACCAAGAGAGAGAAAGAGAGAGAGAAGAGGCAAATGTCTGAGAGAGAGGGAGAGGAAGAGGCAAATGTCTATGAGAGAGAGAGAGGAGAGGCAAATTTCTATGAGAGAGAGAGAGGGAAGAGAGGCAAATTTCTATGAGCGAGAGAGAGAGAGAGAGTGAGGGGAGGCAAATGTCTAAGAAAGAGAGAGAGAGAGAGGAGAGGCAAATGTCTATGAGAGAGAGAGAGGAGAGGCAAATTTCTATGAGAGAGAGAGAGGAGAGGCAAATGTCTTAGAAAGAGAGAGAGCGAGGGAAAGGCAATCGTCTATGAGAGAGAGGAGAGGCAAATTTCTATGGGAGCGAGAGAGAGAGGAGAGGCAAATGTCTAAGAAAGAGAGAGGGAGAGGAGAGGCAAATGTCTATGAGAGAGAGAGAAGATGCAAATGTCTATGAGAGAAAGAGAGGAGAGGAAGGGCAAATGTCTGAGGGAGAAAGGGTGAGGGAGAGGCAAATGTCTAAGAGAGAGAGAGAGGGAGAGGCAATCGTCTATGAGAGAGAAGAGAAGCAAATGTCTATGAGAGAGAGAGGGAGAGACAAATGTCTGAGAGAGAGAGGAGAGGCAAATGTCTATGAGAGAGACGGAGAGGAGAGGGAAATGTCTATGAGAGAAAGAAAGAGAGAGAGAGGCAAATGTCTATGAGAGAGAGAGACAGGGAGAGGCATATGTCTATGAGAGAGCAAGAGAGGGAGAGGAGAGGCAAATGTCTATAAGAGAGAGAAGGAGAGAGAGGAGAGGCAATTGTCTAGAAGAGAGACAGTATAAAGAGAGAGGGAGGAGAGGCAGGTGTCCATGAGAGAGGGGGAGAGGAGAGAGGGAGAGGCAGGTGTCAATGGGAGATGGGAAAGAAAGAATAGAAATAGGGACAGAGAAAGAGTGAGCGAGAGGAGAAAGAGGAGGAGAGATGCGTGTCAATGAGAGAGAAGAGAAAGAAAGTCTTTTGTGAGAGAGAGGAAGACGTGAAAGACAGAGAGAGAGAGAGGAGAAGTCTATGATTGAGTGGCGTATGCGGCTTACCATAGGCACAGGGAAAACCAGAGCATTTGATAACTCTGCACACACACAGAGGAGGGGGGGCTAAATACTGGGAATCGAACCACGGACCTCATCACTGTGAGACAAGAGTGTTTAAAGCTGCACTGTGTCACTTTCCTAATAGTCTGCCCACTGCTTGTCTCCATAGTTTTTTGTTGTGTTTTCATTGCTACTTTGAGTGGGCTTGCTTCACAGATATTTGAGACAGAGAAGTTTAAAGCCATACTGCGGAAGGTTCCCGGCAAAGCAATTACATCTCCGCGGAGGCAGGCGGCAGATCCCTCAACAAAAAAGTGATATAGTTCACTTTTAACATTTGGAGCTAACTCAGCCTAACGACCTGAAGGTGCTAATTGCTTGTCTCCATGGTGATCAGCAAGTTTAATGCCATACTGTGGAACATTCTAGACAAGCAGACGGGACGTCGTCCTCTGATACAAACGTCGGCGGTTCGAATCTTGCTCTCGACAGATCCACTGACCCGCAGGTTGGCGGTGCGATTTCCGCTCCCACAGATGAATGCTGGCGTTGTGTCCTTGTGCAAGACACTTAACCCACCTCGTCCCCAGTGTTTATGAATGTGTGTGTGAATGGGTGAGTGGTTCCTTGATGTGAAGGGCTCTGAGTGCTTTGAAGATTGAAAAGTGCTATATAAAAATGTGACCATTTACCATTTTACCAACTGAAAAGTTACATAATACACCTTATATTTCAGTATTTCTTTCATGTTGTGCTAAATGGTTATTGTTTCTATGCTGGTTTTGTTGTGTAGTTGGATAGAATCAACTAGTTAACTGAACTTGCAAAAAAGTTATGATCAGGTTCAACATTTGAGAGAGGGACATCTGCACATTCTAAAATCTCAAAACAATATGAAACTAACTTGTATCCATGGGTTTAGAATGATATAGCAATTAACAGTTAAAAACAAAATATTATTTGTTTGAATGCTCAAAAGTCCTCAAAATGGCGCTTACAAAACTGAAAACATAACATAAATACATAAATACCACCAATTCAATATCTTGCACATCCTTGACTAATATTCTCCAGTCCAAGGCTAGAACCCATAGTTTAAGAGACATAAGACTTTTGCATGGTCCACTGAGCAGAGCAGCTGAACTGGGAGGTGGAGTGGCAGTTGTAGTTGAAGTAGTGGAGGCTGATGGGAGTTTGAGTTCAAATCAATGCTCCTCTTCGTCCTCTTCTTCACTACTGCTGTCTAGTCTTACTGTGCGCCTGCGAATCAATGCACTGGTTTCACTGGGAAGGCCACCCCCTCTCCCAGTACTCCAGGCCGATCAATGACCAAGCAGGAACACAGCCGGTATGGATCAATGTTCCGGCCTGGGAGAAGCTTAACACCTGCTTCAGTTGTTAATGGTATGCAATGGGAATAGGCTACGTGGCTTTTGTGGTGAAGAATGGGCTATCTAGGTTAATCAGGTGAAATAAATGGTCAGCTTTCTATGTAGCTTAAAGAGGGTTTTTTTTTTTAAATCATTCACGAACCAAGAAGTAAGCTAAAGCAGGTGCGTTGTTAGCATGCTAGTTGCTGACAGCATTACTATTGGGTTGCACCGATCCAGCTTTTTCAGTTCTAATACCGATATCAATTCCTTTTCTTTTTGCTGCTTAACAATATTAACCAACCAAACCAGGACAAGTTGGAACACCAACCTCTAGGAAAATGTTTGTACAGTATGTAACATTTTTAACCAAATCGACCAAAATAGACTAAAATAAAAGTGTGTTTTCCATTTGGTTGTGTGTTATTGCTCTGAAAAACAGTAGTCATTACAATGAGGTGGCTTGCATGTCCACAAACCTGACCCTTACTTGGCCATATGGTGGCTATAATATTCCACAATATGGCATAAATCTTACCCAACTCCATGGAGAATGTTCCGAAGTTTGGTTTTAACTTTCTATTTCCATGGAATTATATAGGTGACATGCCACCTCCAGAAAGTTACACACTGTAGCGTTAAATAGTAGATGTTGGGGTTCCTATGTTGTAATTACTATTCAGTTAAATTACAAAAACATGTAATTTTCTGCTTAAGAATATTGGTTTTCAAATACCAAAGTGGAGTATATATTAAAGGGCCCATATTATTTTCTGATCTATGTTATAATGTTATTTCTTCATCAAAAACATACTGAGAGTTTTGTTTTGTTTCATTCACGCAAAGAATTTTGAGCTTTAGAGATGAAGACAGACAATAAAGCAGGGTTACTCAAACATGTGTGAATGAAACAAAACACCAGGTATGTTTTAGAGGAGGTAACAGCATTAGAACATGTCAATTTTAGTCAATTTTACCTAATATATACACAATTAACGATTTTGTACATACAAGATTTCTGCTGGCAACACCCCAACGCCCTGAGCATTTATTTTAACTGCACTAACCAATTTTGCCTCAAGTGGAATTTGGCAGCAATTACACAATGTTATGTTTTTTATGCTTCAGTGACAGATCAAAATACATTACGTCGACCAGCACACCCGCGACACTTGACAAGCCTTAAATAGCCTACTCCACTCTGGTTGAAATTTTAATGCTGACTTGCTGAGTGCCCCTTATAGTTAGAGTCTACACCATTGTTACTTTTACAGTGGATTTCTGCCTAGCAACAGTCAAGCACTTACACTGTACTTGCACCCACTTCTGCAAGCTCATTTAAATTGACACAAAAAAAAATGGGGTTGCACGTTTTCTTCTTCAAAACGCTAGCTGGAATGTTTGCTGGAATGCTGGAGTTCTTGTTAATTCCCAAACAAAAACTGTGTCTGCTATGCGTCACAGTTCACAAACAGTATAAGGTTTGTTTTTTGTTTGAAAAAAAGGGCTGTGGGTGAGTCTGTAGTAAATATAAATTACATAATCAAATTCGTTCCTATACCAGCCCAAAAATATTGGTAGAGCTTATTGGTGATCTGTTTCTCAGGATTCAAAACAATCAGTATCAGCATCGGCTACGAAAAAACCCATATCGGTCAATCCCTAATGAGTTTAGTCCTGCTTCTGTCCTAATTAGGTCCTGGTTTAGAGCTGGTTTAATCATGGTTTGAATATCATATTTTGTCCAGTCTGAGTCCTTGGCTAGTCCTGGTTTTGTCCTGATTTAGTCCTAGTTTAGTCTAGTCCGATATAGTCCTGGTTTAATCCTGGTTTGTTTATCTTATTTAGTGCAGTAAACCTTCTGTTAAGCAAGCTCCACACGTAGGAGGCTCCTGCACAGTGGGTCAGGCAACTTCATTCTTCGCATTAACTAGGCTGCACACTATGCAGCCAACTTCATCTCTAACCGCAGAGCAACCTGGAGAGAAGGGGTGAGCGAACGGGAGAGGAGGGAGGAATCACGCCTTTCCCCTCGTTCCTCGGATCTGAATGAACGGAAAAGTTCTGTGCCCCAAATCAAACTATTGTCCGTGCGCGCTCTGGCTCCGTTCCCGTTTAGTCAGATCATAAAAAACATCACACTTTGAGCACATTTTCAGTGGTTTTGTTGCTCCATTAATCTGGCCTTCTCAGACTCGCCGGCACAAAGCACATCTTAAACTTTAGGCCTGAAAAAGCACATCTTAAACTTTAGGCCTGAAATTAGCTTTGGTTAGGTTGAGGCTTAAGATGGAGATGGAGCTAGTTTTAGCTCAGGATTTCAGCATAAGCCTGGATTTGTTAAGCGATTTTGATGGATGTGTCTTCTATGCCTACCAGTTCAAATACAGTATAAGATTTGTTTTTTCTTTGTCAACTAACATCTTCCATGTCTATTTGCGGTTGTTTACCCAAAATTTAACCCCCCGCGTGGTATTACTAGCCATACCTCCTGCCGTGTAAAGACATGCTAGGGTATTAAGGCTAGCGAAAGTGAGCAGATTGGCCAGACAAAGCTAACCTAGATACCGCCGCGGAGATGTTTGTGCATGGCTTATGGACCCCCTTCCCGACTCCTCCCCCTTGGTACAGCGAGTTACACTGCCACGCACAGATGTTGCTTTGAATGGAGCGTTTTTAGGCGTTTTGTCTTCAATGAGGCAGTTGTTATTTGCGAGCGCTGGGATCATGCCGGCTCATTCAAGGATTTGGTGGTTTTGAATGCGGTTGAATGTTGTGGGTTTTCAAACTGGGAAGACCTTCATTGAAGTGTCAAAACACGCTCTGTGCTGGCAGTTTGTAAATGTTATTGTGCTAACTGAGGCAGGCTTCTTGACTGCTTGTACAGTTTAACAAAAGAAAAGGTCATAGTGATAATAGTTTCGATAATTGTGACAAAAAACCTTGCAGTCCTGGATTAGAACTGGTTGTGTGCAATTTAGATTCATTTTAGTCCTGCATTAGATGTGGTTCATCATGTTTTCGGTCCAGAGCAACAATGTATTCTGTTGTATTCTATGTGTGTGCATCTTACTGGTGACTCATTTTTACATCTTGATTGTTGATGACATGCCCAGTGTGCTATGCCCTTAATGTTATATATCACATTATTTTTCACCAATGTTGCTGATAATCTGCTAACCTATAGAATATGGCATGTGCTGCTGTGAAACCATGCATCCCCTGTAGTGTATGTCTTCTCCCATCCATGTCCTCTGTAAGCCTATGGGCTTGGCACTTCCTTCAGTGACCACAGAAATATCTAGAAAGAGGCAACAGAATATAAGATATTTGCTCCGTACAACTACTATGAACAATTTTTACTTAAAGCAGACCTATTATGCAAAATCAATGTTTCAGAGCTTTTAACCTTGTTATAGTTGTTTCCTCTCACCATTTACTCACCCGAAGTTGTATTTGGAGTGATTCGTGCCTGTTTGAGCAATCTTTAAATGCTTAATTTAAAGACGCCATATTGCCGATCAACCCCGATTTTCACCACCACCAGCAGACAGCCGCTGCTCTGTACTTACTTCGTTTAATTTTCTTAATCGGTGATGCATACAGGATTCGGCAGCATTGCGTTGTCATTTTGGCATAAATAAAAAAAAAAATCCACTGCTCGTTAGTGTGATCTGCAAGTATCCCTTGGAGGTGCTGACTCTTTGTTGTGATGATGTTTACGGCAATGTTCAGCTCCTATTGGGCACCGCAGTTTTCTGACACCGAAGTCAGCAGACTTGCTTCTTTTAATAAGTAATTTAAGATGAATATTGCGATTTATAGCAATAGCAGACACAAGGACAATAGGTCTTCTTTAAATATAATTTCTTTATACGTATATAATGTTAAGTATTGTAGGTTTTGAACACTTAAAATAATTTAATAATTTTAAAAGTATCTTGAAATTCACAAAATGCTGCTATGGTAATTAGATATCTTAAGTTAACTTGCAAGCCTCCTAGCTAAATACCCTATGTAGGCTGGCCATTTCCTCCAACTGTCACATTTTAGAAAGTGACAATAACATGTAAAAGATTGAAGTTAATGACAGGGGCCGTCCCTCTACCCCTTTACCCTTCTCACCCTCACACCCAGTCTCCCCTTTAACCCAACTGAATAGAGGCCCTTTGGGGGCAGGCTAACCCGCACACTTCCATAGCATAACAACAGTGGCCGGTGCATTGTGGACCTCTCCAGTGCAGATGTGTCCTAGCCTAGAACAAAAGCCATGGAGAAGCCTTCCTCCTAGCCACATGGTCACGCCTTTTGTTCCCATCCAAATTCCCAATAGAACAACTACCCCCCCCAGACAGAATGACATCCACTACAGGAGCACCATCGGCTGCTGTCGGAGGGTGACCTTTGACCCCGGAACGAGTGGGGTCTCAGGGGGGTATTGGTAGTAAGGGGTGGGGGGTGAGGAGGTAAAGAGAGTGGGGGTAAAAGAGGGAGAGATGAAAACGGTACAGATCAAGTGTTGTCAGTGGTTTAATGCGTTTAGTTTAGGTTAAGGAGCTTACTGGCTGTTAGTTGCTATACAGAGAACAAAGACGATAATTACAGATAGTAAATATGTGGATGTTAATATTGCCATGATTTAAAGTGAATTAGAATGTTGATCTTGATTTGCGTAGTTTGACTATAGCTTAGAATTATTTTGTTATTCAAACTAGAAATGTGGACTTATATGACCGTAAAGTGGTTGCAGTTTAATCTGGCTCTCATCAGAAAAGTTAATGACTCATATCAAATTTATTGTAATTCAAAAGCCTTTAAAACAGCTTTAGTTACCATGGTTCTGAACGGACCTCAGGAATAAAACCTATGTGTGGTGGCAAATGTGCAAACCATTTCACCAAAATTTCTATATCTTTACAATATTGTCCTTTTTTTCCTTCCTGTGTATCCCCGATGTTGTGTTGTTGATCTCAATATGATGCTATGTCTTGCAATACTCTGACTCACACTACTCACTGAACCAACGTCGACCTATTGATCCAAGTGATGGTGTTTCCCAAAATATCCGCAGTATCAACTGGAATCTGGTGTATCATGTAGCTTAACCATCTTCACAAGAAGAAATACTAAACACAAGACACATTTTCCTCTGGGGCTGCAGTCGACTGAAGAAATTCTTGGTTGATTAAAGACATGTTCTGCAGAAAAACTATTACGTATGTCTATGTATCTAACCCAAACTGCACTCACAAGACACACCTGCAAAAAACAACTATATATGCAGAAAAATGTACTAGGAAACAATGTTTTTATATACAGACAGATTCAGCTTGTGAATCATGAGTTTAATCTGCCTTTTTTACATATTTTAGCTTTCTGGTGTAAGGAAACACGCAGAATTTTGCCTGATTGTTTATTTTCTGAACACAAAGGCTACTGTAGGCCGTAACGCACGCCAAAACAAGAACAAAACAACAGCAGTCTCAACTCACTAGAGCCAGTCTCCAAAACAGACCAGTAACTGATGAATAGAACCAATTGTCACATACAAAAGCAGTTACATTAACAACACATAAACCATTACAAGAACAAAAAAAGGTGTCAACCCTGAACTAAAAACAAAATATCAGATCACTACAATATAAATACCAAAAAATATCAAGTCTTCAGCTAACTCACTCACTCACTAACTTCTCCTTTCTCCTGCTGTCCCATATAAATCTAAGTAAAACAATTTGTCAACCAATACAAATTTTGATCAACTAAGACACCATCAACCGATTAATCGACTACAGCCCTATTTTCCTCACATATTATTATTTTTATTTATTTCTTGCAGCACATATTTACCACTGATTACCGCCTGTTGTTGATTCAAACACACTTGACGAGATTGGCCTTCGCAGACGAGAGGCTACACATTTATTTCAGCTTTTTCCACGCACTCATCAGCTGGCAGATTGCGCTCATTACCGGTGGAGGATTTGAAGGAGGTACTTGCAGCTGTTCAGTTGCCGTGCCTGGCAGGACGCCCCAGGTGAGGCAGAGACGGGCGTATAAACAAACAGACTGTTGACTCATTGGCCCATTTGACACAGAGCAAAAACAGATTTCAGTAGTACATTGCGCAGTGGTGAGCAATGTGTTGAATGTTGATATTTTACAATGAAGTGTTCTACCTGGTTTTGTGCATTGGGCTATCATTCATTTCAGATATTAATATGCCATGCAGCAGAAATGGCTTTCACCCACAAAAGCTAATGGTCGGCGGATCTAACTCTGTCCCACCCCTGAGCATTGCATACTAGTGTTATCATTATGCAAGACACTTCACCCTCCTTGTATGGATGTGGTCTGCGAGTGAGTAATTAGCAGTGGACATAGCGGCCGATGGCACAGATTGGCAGCCTCACTTCTGTTAGTCTACCCCAAGGCAGCTGTGGCTACAAAAACATTGATACAATACATGTTTATGGAACCAATCAGAAGCAAGAGGCAACAAAAATAATCAAGCAGTTATACGTATATTTTAACCATAGACGGTGTAAAGAAGTGGACTAAGGGAGTTTGACGTCACCCACAGCGTTCAGCTCCAGTCAAATGAAGCTCAACGAGGCTAGCAGTTATAGGGGTGAATTTGGAGCCGAGTTCAATATTTGGTATTCTGCTCGCAAGTGTCATACCAACCAAAGAGCCAATCCGTGAGGCTGTTGAAGGTTACACCCCTTTCCTTCCACACCGCTGGTTTAGCAGGAACATAGCAACGCTGTCAATCAAACCTGTTGCTAACGCTAACGGGAGTGACCTTGGGGAAAGAAGGCACGTGAGTTGTCTGTTATTAATGTTCATATCGTAGTTTACGGACAAAATAGCAAAAAAACACAAGGATGTAGAGCGGCTTAATACGAACATTTTAAGACCAAAATGACGAGGCTCACTGCAGCTGTTACAGAGAGAGGCGCTGCAGTTTTTCAATAGAAAGTGGAGCCAGAGTTGATGGAGATGGAGTTGGTTGAAGTGCGCCCATGATCACTTCCTATTTGGAACACGGCAGCTAGTGTGTTAGCTATGTCCATTTATATATACAGTCTATGGTGGTGAATGACTAATGCAATATAAAGTGTCTTCGGAATGAGTAAAATTAATTTGTCATGTTTCTTTTTTTTGATAAGATGAGAGGCGTACATGGATAGCTGATTTTAAAAATAACAACTAATTGCTAATGCTGCTGCTAATGCTTATTTTTTTATGCTAGGTATTGTGGTAAAAGAACCACTGACCCATTGTTCATCAGGAGTGGGGCTATCCCTCTTAAACAGCTCAGAGTGTTATTAACAACTTAGCCTGATGAGCTCAAGGGGCTGTCTGTTAGCTGCTTGTCATGCTAATGACTGGTGTAGGCTACCGGGGTTGGGTCTCACTGTGGAACATAAACCAGTTTAATATTTCAACAGTATATAACTAAAAACAATATACATATATGGAAAGCTGGTAAAATTGCTCAATAAAGTTTGTACAGAAAATGCTAGGAGTTGGTGCTAGAGTTCAAGCTGCATACACATGAGGTGTGAAGCAGTTAAAATGTGGCAAAAATAGTATCTTCTATCTGTGAAAGTAACTTGAGGACTGCAAATACCAACAGGTGAAGGACTGGTGAACTTTAAAAACTTATGGCATTAAGATGTGGGGGCAAGAAAACATAACTTCAAGTATGTTATTGATCAACATTATAACATGGTTTATGGCCCCAAAAGTGAGTTTAGAAGGTGATACAGAATATTGAGATGTTTGCTGATATATCTATGAATAATTTTTTTTTCCAGCCTTTTCCACTGAACCAAGTTGTGGAAGAACTACTGTTTGCTGCAATACTAATTGATATTAAAACTAGTATTGTAACTAGATACTCATTTTAACTAAATTATACTAAAAAGTACATTCACAGGGCAGAAATTAACCTTTTTTGAATATCTTTAGAATGATCTTGAGCTGTATCAGAACCACATAGACTAGTATGGACCACTATGAAACATACCCGGATGACTGAAGGATTACACAGGTATAAAGCCATATTGTAATATAAAAGAAAGTACTACAGTTCAATGTTGAAAATGACATTTTGTTTTCTAAATGTGTATTTTTAAAGAATAATCATTGTAGTATCAGAATTGGTGTCTAGTCTATTCCTTAGTTTCAAAATCAAGTTTGAAATTTTAGTTTTGTGACAACACTAATCTTTACCTAAGCTGTTTCCCACACAGGAATATCTTTGGCACCTAAAAACCCAACTGCTTCGGATCAGGTTGAAAAATCTGCCAACAACTCGCACCCTCTCCTCCTATTATCCGCTGTATTACCCCGGCACTTGACAAGAATGCATAATGATCCATTTTGGGATCTGAACAAAAGCCCCGATGACACTGCAATTTGTCGCGCAACCGCCTCCTCTCTTTCTTTCCGCTGTTCTTTTTATTTGGCTATTCAAGCAACAGAAGAATCACCCATTCAGAGGGGCCGTACTGGCTCGTTACAGCCAGGGACGAAGTGTGGAAGGGGGGGTGGAAGAGCAGCGTCAACACTCCACCTCTGCGCTGCTGACATGGGCAAGAGTAATTACGCCAGAGTGGGAACTGTTGGATTCGATAGGGGAGTCCACTGTGGAGGCCACCTTGTCGAATAAGTGATAAGCTGAGGAGTGGAGTATGTGAAGTGAAAGTGGTGTGGGTACTGGGTTAGCAAGAGAATGTGTACGTGTATGGCACAAAAAGTGGATAACTGCCCTAGTCTGATTTTAACAGATTTTTCGAAATGTTAGTAAACCCGGGAACTACGATTGAGGTGTGTCTCACATATGTACTCGGATACTTGCTGCATGTAACAGAGTAGTCCAATTTACTTTAGACAGACTAGGAGAGGCATTCAGCTGTAAGGGGTTAAAAACAGTCCCATTTTAGATGAACAGTAATGACAAACTACAGCCTCTCCATTGAGCACAAGTTGCTTTTTTTGGTTTGCTACGTTATAGTAGGGTGACCAGACGTCCCTATTTACTCAGGACAGTCCCAATTTTGAGCATTGTGACCGCTGTCCCAGTAGATTTATCCAAAACCCTTGAGTTTTATACAAGAAATGTCCCAGGTGTCCCTATTTTTGACCAATCTGATACCCTCCAAAAGTAAGGGGGCAATATATTGTCATTTGTTTAGTGAAAATACAGAAAACCGTGCTTGAAAATGACCACAAGGCAAAAAAATGCAGCCACAGAAGTCCCTCAGATTATATACTGACCCACAAGCGAGTCAAGAATGGACAATGTTATGCACTCTTTTCACAATTTTATTTCTACCAACCATCCCAACCAAAAGTGTCATAAACTGTAGGCTAAATTAACACTCCAACCATAGCCACTGTCTAAAAAGTGGTAGTATCTGCTCACAAGGCTACCATACTGTACACTGCATGGCTATATTTTGCTTTTTCATCAAGAGTTACATCTCATTCCATGATTGAAGCTCTTAAAGGCGGCTGGCAATAGCATCATTTGTTATAAACCTTAATGTGCTTGTCATCTGCTATCAAGTACACACTCTTATTACCAAAGACATCATCAGAATGATGATAGATGGGCTCCTAGCTTCACTGGACATTGGATTGTAGAGGTCATCCACTGACCCGTGGTATGCCCGGACAGATGGAGGAACTTAGATAGCCCTGGGCACCGCTAACAGCAATGGCTAGACTGATTTTGAATTTAATGCAGCTAAGTTAAGTTTCATGATTAGTTGGTTAATTTTACATAACGCTTTTCCAGACGCTGGCTTTACAATTTCGTGCATTATTCATTCACTCTACACTCAGTGTAAAGCTACTATTGTCAGGCCACTGTGGCACCTGGAATTCCCAGCGATCTCCCATCCAAGTACTTACCATGCCTGGCCTTGCTTAGCTGCTGAAATCTGATGAAATCAGGCTTTGACAA
>JACM01046056.1:0-34150 GCA_000787095.1 Periophthalmodon schlosseri | reverse complement strand
ACAAAAATATTCAAAATAATAGTGTAGAAAACAGAAGTGAAAAGTCATGGTCCAAAAAGAGTTTTGGAGAAAATTACTTTTCAATGAAGAGTTATTCAAAGAGTTATTCAAAAAGTGCCTGGTTTATAATTTGTACTTGGAAGAACAAAATGCACAAAACCATTTTTTTTTAAAGAATAAAAATCAGAAAAATTAAATCATATCTGAAGGAGCGCCTGTGTAGCTGAAATCATTTCATATTGTCAACATAAAGCTTTTGTCACTTGGGTGACACGTGGGAAGAGGAACCAATACATTTACTCAAAAGTACCTTTGTACTGTAAACTCTCTCACTGAGGTAGGAGTAAAAGTATAGTATCTGAAAACTAAGTACAGTTTTATCACATATAAACTTATTAAGACTCAACAAATAAACTTATTAAGACTCAACAATAAGGCTACTTGTGTCTACAACTATCCTAAAATAGCATGACATATAAAGTATACACACGAGGTATATTGCATATTACTGCCAATGTCAGCCTGTGATTCTGTGCATGGTTTGTCGTCTTTTTCTTCTCCTCTTTCTCTTCTGTGCATGTTTTAGTGCATGTTTTTTCTGTTTCTTCTTCTTCTTCTTTCTTGTGTCTGTCTGTACTTCTGCCACTGTTGGAATTGAGTAAGGATTTTGTGCTGACGGCTTTGATTTGTTTTGCAGCCAACATCCACTTCCAGCACACTGCCGAGCTGGTCAAAAACCTGGTCAAAGTGGGAGCCAACTATTCCATGCAGGTGAGATCAGACAAAGAGACAGAGAGGGAGGGAAGGAAAGAGGAGAGAGACAGAAAGAGAGAGAGACAGAGGCGAAGGAGAACGGAGAGGGATAGAGAGAGGAGGGAGAGAGAGAAAGCTTCCAGCACACTGCCGAGCTGGTCAAAAACCTGGTCAAAGTGGGAGCCAACTATTCCATGCAGGTGAGATCAGACAAAGAGACAGAGAGGGAGGGAAGGAAAGAGGAGAGAGACAGAAAGAGAGAGAGACAGAGTGGGAGAGAGAGAGGAGGGAGAGAGAGAGGGAGGGAGTGAGAGAGAGAAGAAAGAGATAGGGGGAGAAAGAGGGCGAGAGATAGTGAGGGAGGCAGAGAGATAGAAAGAGATAGAGGAGAGGGAGAGAAAGAGAGAGAGGAGAGAGACACAGAGGGGAGGGAGAGTGGGAGGGAGAGAGAGGAGATAGATAGGCAGGGAGAGAAAGGAGAGAGATAAGGAAGGAGAGAGGGTGGGAGAGAGACAGGGAGGAAGAGAGAGGAGGGAGAGGGAAGAGAGAATGAGAGGCGGAGGGAGGGAGAGAAAGAGAGGGAGGGGCAGGGAGAGAGGAAGGAGAAAGAGAGAGAGAGAGAGAGAGAGATAGCTAGGGAGGGAGAGAGAGAGAGAGGAGCTGAAATGTCAGGTTTAACAAGGTTGGGATTAACAGGCTCAGAGGTATGTGTGTGGTATTATAAAAGTACATGTTAACATCCATCTACTTGTATGGGAATGTTAGACTATATTTAAGCCAGAATACTGTGTCCTTCTGTACCTGCTGACTTCACATATACAACCACTGTATTTAAGACATTGTATAATCATTCAATAGTACCGAGTAAAACACAAATGAGAATGGAAGTACGCATCTAGTGAATGTTGTATTGATTTGTTTTGTGAGCAATGCACACACATACCATGTACATAGTTACTGGGCTAAGGAAATTGAATTATAATTTAGATTTTTATTTTTCATTATGGAGGAAATGGCCTTTAAGTTTAGTTGTGTTTACAGCCTGAAGGGATAGCACACCTGCTCATACATAAACATGCATATCAGCTTTGCATGTAGGTGAGACTTTGGAAATATATTTATAAACCCAGTTAAACTTCGATAGTAACAAGTAGGGTTGTCAAAAGTATTGAAAATCAGATTGTAATTTATATCAAAATTAGTATCAAAACTAGATACTCATTTGAGCAGGTATCGATACTAAAAAAGTCACGATCACAGGACAGAAATGAACCTTTTGGAATAGCTTTTCATTTGAGCAGGTATCGATACTAAAAAAGTCACGATCACAGGACAGAAATGAACCTTTTGTGAATAGCTTTAGAATGATCTTGAGCTGTATCTTTCACAAGTATAAGACACATAGACTAGTATATGCCCATGGACCACTATGGAACCTACTGGACACTGAGAGATTACACAGATATAAGGCCACATGGGAATAGAAAATAAAGTACTACTATTTAATGCTGAAAATCACATTTCATTGTCTAAATAAAGAGTGCTTTTATTATCATCATGGTATCGAAATTGGTATTGAGTATTGAGTGTATTCCTTAGTATCAAAATTGAGTTTTAAATTTTGTTTGATATAGAATTTAATATTTCAATTTTATTTTTTTATTTATTAGATTTTGAACGAGAACAAAAAGCTGTCACATATTTGGCACCTAATTTTTATCTACTTTTTCCTTTTTTTTTTTTGTTTTAAATATATTCATTTTACAATTATGAATATGTGCGAAAAATATATAAATTCTCCAAATGTGAATACTAACTATCTACCATCTTTCTTGTCCATCTTTAGATCTACCCAGACGAGGGCCACTTCCTGTCTGAACCGAGTCTGCAGCACCTGTACTCCACCCTGACCAGCTTCTACAGAGATTGTCTCAAAGAGGAGCTGCTACCACTGTCCGACGAAGACGAAGAGGAGGAAGAGTGAACCAAACCAACAAAAAACACATTTTACAGACTCCAAAAAAAACGCCTTTGGACCAAGAGTTAAACCAGACTCAAACCATTTTGGATTTCCAGAGCCGGACTAGAGCTCTCAAAGTGTGAGTGGTTGCTATAGTGAGAATGATTGAGCACTTGTAAGTATGTAAGGATGAATGTGGAGTTGTAAAATATAAGGACACTTGTTCAAACAGTGGCACTGAAGGAAGTTTGGAAGGACTAAGGGAGCTAGCTATCTAAAATACCAGATTTGCGTCGCTCCAGTGGATAAAGCACATTGAATGCATCGCTCCGGACTGTCTCGTCAACTCTCAACCAAATGCATGGTTTTGTTTGTCACTTTTGTTAGCCATGTTAGCATCTGTAGATGTAGCACAAGGGTGGGCATTTTTGCATAGTTAAATTAGCTGTAGGTTAATAAGGGATCCCATTGTAACCTGGATGAGACATTTAGAAACACAAACTTGAGAAAATTATAACGTGTGTACCTTTACTTATTCTGTTACTTTACTTATTTATTTGTTGATTTTATGAATGTTTAGGTTCTGAATTGTATTTAACCTTTATTTCAACTGAAAATCATTGTGAACTTGTATCACTTTTGTAGCCTGTCCAACGATCCTTATTCATTCACTCATCTGTATCAAAAATTTGACTTTAAACATTTTTAATTTATATTATAAAATGTTTAAATTCAAATTTTTTGTACAAATATTGAAATAATAAAATGTAAATGCTGTAATGAATACAGTTGAATTGGCCATAACCAATTAAAATACAGCAGCACTAGATGTGTTTCTATTTTGGATAGAGCCTGGAATATTCCACAATATTGCATTAAACATACCAGTCTTGCTATTGTTCCATTGCAAAAAACATACACCTGTCTCTATAAGATACATTAGTTTAATGCCATACTGTGGAACATTCTTGAGATATCACATGTAAGTAACATTCCATCTGTAAAGAATTGTATTACATAAGCAAATCTTTTACAGAAGCCCCCATCTGTCGCTCAGAATGTGATCAAGTGAATGGGTCTTGCTGGCCAGGCTACCACCAGTCTGTGTTTTTACATTTTTATTTAGTTTTTTTTAGAATGTTATTGCTTGTCAAGATTATATCCCTTCCCGATATTTAAAAAAAGTGGAAAAAACTGTAACCCTGAAAATCCTGCAAACTCTAACGCCACAACGTGAACAAGTGCAATTCCTGCTTTGAACTTTCACCTCTGAACTCTGACCCACTGTGTGTGAGGCCCTGCTCTTGTACAGCGCCCCCTAGTGGTGGACCTGTACAATGCCTTAGACAGCACTGTAGGTAACGGTCTCATTTAACCTTATTATCAACTCAGGTCGAGACGCATCACCCAATGTCCGGTTACTATGGTGATTATTATGGGATGTTTCTGGGTGTGTTCTGGTGATGTGAAAGTAACAAGGTGGAAATGCAGTAGTTTTAGTTTAGAGATAATACTTTTCGATGTGATGTCATTTAACCCTTACAAGTCACTTTGAAACGCATGTACACAACTCTTATATAACATTTACTCTGCATATGAATGACCACCACATCTGGCTTGTTCTAAAAGGCGTTTGAAAGAGAGTAATTTGGCAACATAATATATTTTTGCAGCATTCGGTGAAATAAACTATATATAAACTGGTTATTTTTAAGATCTTTAGAGGTTATAGTAAACAAAATGATGCTGTTTAATGTTTAATGTTATCAAAAGCAGATGTTGGATAGAAATCTATTTTTGTCTGAATGAACCCAGTGAGGTGATCCTTTCTGTCCCTAAGAGTAAAATTAGCCCTATCTTCCCTCAGAGAACCATGGTTATAGTGTAACTGTGTGTAATCATATTTTTGGAGAACTCCTTGCCTCTTGTTTAACTGATTATAACGTTACTCTGTGTATCTTCTGGAATGGAGGGTGCGCCCCCTGCTAGTCTCTACGGAGATGTTTGTCTGGAATGTTCCACAGTATGGCATTAAACCTTATTGAATGATGGGTGCTTTTTGGTGCTCAAAAGATACCTTGAAAACATGCATTCTTATTAGGGGTGCACCGATCCAGCTTTTTCAGTTCTGATACCGATTTCAGTACTCTGGCTTTAAGTATCTGCCCAATATCAACCAATACCAGTGCAGAGACTGATAACAGCATTTATTTCCTTCAAACAAAAATAAAATAAGACAAAACTGATCCAAATGTGTTCTATAGCTGTTATTTATCCCACTAGAAACTACAGAATACCTTTGTATAAATAAAAGTTCAGAGACATTAGGCCAAGTACGACCAGCAAATATATATAATACATCAATTTATACGTCCAACCAGGATATCAAATGAACCAATATTTGGAAGCCAATATCCAATCCAGTAAATCTTTCAGTATCGGCACAGATATCAGATACCAGTATCAGATAGTTGCATCCCAGGTCCGATTAGGTTTGCCTCTCCACAGATCTGACCTGTAACTTGGTCTAGTAGCACAGCTTGCTTGTTTCCATGGGGATAGAAGCAGGCGAAGCAGTAACATTTAGAGACAAACAGGTTGCAAACTCTCTACCAGAAATGTTACGCAGTGTGACTTTAATGTAGATGGAAATAAAGTTTTCTTTATATCGACTACAGTGAATCATAACTTCAAAAACTGTATTCACACGTATCACAGATATGCTATAGTTAGCATTGTTAGCATGTCACGCTAATCCATGTATCATATTAACTCATTCATAACCCACTCTGCATCGACTACAGTGCAGCCAAGACTCTGCACTAGGCTCTTAAGGGTTAATCCTGTTTCTCTTAAAGGGCACACACACCTGATACAATTTCTTGAAGTTTGAGGACTGGAAATGTTGTGATGGTTGTTATGGTGATAATAAAATAAAATGTCATTGAAAAGGTGTGGTTTAGGACAGGTGTACAGCGTGTGGGGTGTTGCATGTAAACAGGGAATTTAGTGTTGCCACATTTTGTACAGTACATGACAGCAGAGTGTATATATAACTATATTTTTGAGATGTCAGATCTCATAGACAGTTTAGTCAATGGGGATGGATTGATTTGACCTGGACGTCTTGTATTATTATTATTAATTATTATGACGATATTCAAGAGTAATATTATTTTCCAGTTTTCCTTTCAGCTGTTGATTTTCCTAGGATGGATTTTGTAAAATGCTTGTTCCAGTTCTTTTTTGCTGTTTTAAAGGGTAAGGGGAAGAGGTAGGGTCTGGGGTTATTGTGACTGTCCTCTAGTGATGATTATGATGATAATAAAACATGGAAAAACACCCTTCCTGACTACATTTCTGTGTTGTTTTTTTAATTTTTTTTTTCTTTTTCATAATTTTATGGACAATGTCTCAACCTTAGACGATGTGCGATGTGATGTCCCAGTCTGTTTTTAGCAACTGTGAAAAATGCTATTGAGAGAGAGAGAGAGAGAGAGAGAGAGAGAGAGAGAATGTATCTAAACATGTGTTTTATGATTTTATAGAAGAACAATTAAAAACAAAATATGACACATAGGAAAATAACAATACAACACCAAGATATCCTGTCTAGTATTAAATGCCAGGGAGAAGAGGTGGGTTTTCAGTATAGTCTTAAACTGCATTAAAGACTCAGAGGATCTGTCAGGGAGGGGGCGCTGTTCCATAGTCTGGGCGCTGCCACAGAAAAGGCTCTGTCACCTCTGGTCTTGAGCCTGGCTTTGGCACAGCAGCAGGAGCTGGTCAGCTGACCTCAGGGCCAATCACATTGTTACTCATACGTCCAGAGCCCGCCCCTCCTCCCCTTCACTCTCCCCTGTAGTGGGTGGAGTTTAGGTGTTTAGGTCCCACTTTAAGATTCAAAGATCAGATCACTCATTAAGCAAAATGGAATCATGAAATTTGTTTTGCTAATAAAAACTTGCACTAAATTTAACAAGATCTGGATCAAGTGTACAGAAAGGGAGATAAAAGGGAGATGACTATAAAAGTAAACTAAAGAGTTTAAGTTTTAAATCAACTCCTTCAGCTGAATGGTAACAGCAGCTCAGTTGTCCACTGATCTGAAGTGCCCTCGACATAAACATCATTGGTAGAGTGGTCCGGTCCACTGACCCCCAGGTTGGTGGTGCGATTCACTGATGAATATGGCCGTTGTGTCCTTGGGCAAGACACTTAACCAGACACCTCGCCCCTAGTGTCTGCGTACACTGGTGTATGAATGTGTGAGTGTTTCCTTGATGTTAAGCACTTTGAGTGCCTTGAAGGTGGAAAAGCGCTATATAAAAATGTGACCATTTACTAATTCATTTGACTTTGCTTTTTAACTTCTCTGTAAAACTGAGCTATGATGTCAGATTTGAAGTACCATGAAAGCTCCACTCGACATTTGGGCTGTTTCCATCACAGCTGAAAGTCTGTCCACAAGTGTGCGCTATGAGGCTAGCATTCATGTGTTATGTCAAGCTACAACATGCAAAAAGCCCTATTGAGCTCAAGAATGATTTGGAAAAATTGGCTTTCGTATGAACCAATTATTGCATGAGCAGGAGTAGTAGAAGTTGAAGTAAGAATACTGTCAATATTTGCTAGCTGTGGAGCTAACTTTGCTAACTTTGGGGATTATAACTTTTTGAACATACCCATGTTGCACTTGTTGGTCATTTCTGTATTGATTAATGTGAAACTTTTTGGAGCAAACACATTCAATCTTGGGTGACCAGACCATGCTATTTCTATACTATTGTTCTAAAGTTTTTGTAAAGTATTACTAGTGTTACTGAGCATCCCAATACTATGTCCTTTTGAGGTGTTACAAGTATAGTGTAAAAAAATCCACAACCAAACTCGTCTTTAACGCTTTATTTTCTCATATACAAACATTAGTCATAAATATACAAATGTCATCTATAGAGGACATATCCATATGGCTTATGTACAGAGGGTGATAGGATCCATAGACAGAGGAGGGGCTGGTGACACGCTGCTGAAAGCTCATGCAATAATGAGGGTTGAATTTCCTCTTGAAAATAGTGTAGTCTTGTTCACATATTTAAGCTTATGTGTCTATTATTGTCCAGTTCATGCCAATAACCTGATTGTTTGTCACATCCTTAGAATCAGCGATTCTTTTTGTCAGACAGTACCGTTTGTTTAGCTGCTTTACATGTTTCAGCTACTTCCTGTATCTTCCTCAGAAGTGTCATGCGATGATGTAGTGACTGCTTTACTTGGTTTTGCCAGACAGTAAGCTAAGCTAAGTAAGTAAGCTAACGCCACCTACCCTTCTCCAGGACTGCATGTGTGTGCCAGGGTCATCAGTACTGAATGCAACAAATGCCACCACTGGATTAGAGAGGCCATCGAGATCTGCAAATGAGGTCCAAGGAGCATAAATCGTGACAAGGGAGCGTACCCCTTATCACACACATGGATGCAGTCCTGGAGAAGGTGTCAGACAGTAGAGAGCGTAAGCTTCCCCTACTGTCTGACCAAACCAAGTAAAGAAGCCTACAAGACAAGTCACTACACCATCACGTGACACATCTGAGGAAGGCTACAGGAAGTAGCCAAAACATGTAAAGCAGGTAAACAAACTCTCCTGACTGACAAAAAGAATTGCTAATTCTAAGTTTAAAACTGAATGTTTTTGGTCTGTTTCAAATTCACAAAGTAATAAATAAATTACACTGGTGACCTGCAGGGGGCCGTCCATCAAGATTTCTGTAGTAGATTTACTGAGGCTATATTTTACATAGAGATGTAACTTTTCTAGAGGGGCCACCACTAGGCTTGTCTCCAGAGAGATATTACTTTGCCTGGAATGTTCCGCAGTATGGCATTAAATGTATCTATTTTTTCATGGTATTTCTTTTGCAATATAAAGCTGTGTGACTGAATAAGTTATATGTTTAATGTCATACTGGGGAACATTCAAGGCATATCCTGAGAAGTTACATACCGCATCTATATATTTTTTCATTCGATACAAATGGGTTAGTGTTTTATGGTCCTCTGCATAGACTGTATATATAAATAGACACAACTAACGTGCTAGCCGGCGCTTTCCGAATAGGAAGTGAGCATAGGCGTGCTTCTAGCTCCATCGACACTGGCATCAATTCATTTTCTATTGAAAAACTGTTGCCCCTCTCTCCATAACTGCTGCTGTCAGGCCCATCATTTTGGTCTTAAAATGTTCGTATTAATCCACGCTACATGATCATGGTGTTTTTATTTTGCTATTGTGTCTGTGAATCAAGATATGAACATTAATAACAGACAACTGCTTTTGAAAATTACATAGTTTAAGATGGACGTGGTATAAGCTACATATTGAAGAAACATGTACTTGTAACACATAAGGAGCAGACAATAGCTTATAGTCTACTCTAAAATCAACCACAGATATGTACATGTAATTGGTTTAAATATGCACTGTGTAACTTTTCTAGTACAGGGTCCGCCACCTGTTTGTCTCCATGGAGATATTATTGCTCTGCCTAGAATGTTCCACGTTATGGAATTAAACTACCTTCAACTATCTACCTTCCTGGAGACAAGCAGATGATGCCACCAGGCCAAGTTACAGATCAGATCTCTGAAGCAATCCACTGACTGTCAGAATGCATTTTTTTTCCAAATACATTTTTGTTAGCATTAAAAACACTTTAAATTAATAAATGCAAAATACACTACCAGTCAAAAGTTTGGACACACTCTCTCATTCAATTTTTTGAATGGGACATTCGTCATGGAAACAAGCAGGTGGTGGATACTTCATTAGAAAAGTTACACAGTGCACCTTTAACGCTACAATGTTATGTCACCTACCCATGCCTATGAGTACAATGCTACCGAAATGCTACAGTAGTAATAGCGAGTATCATGAGGTAAAAGGCACCTGGCTGATGCTGTGGCTGTGGTCAGTGCTAAAGAGAAGTATTCACAGTATTTTATTAAACCATCAATCTGGACCATAGACATACGAGTATTGGCGAATTGGCAGGTGTCAGAGTGAATAACTTTGGGGTATTTGTTTAGATTTTTGTCTAACGGTGTGTCGTCAATTTAACCCTACGAAATTGACCATGCGGTATTCCACCTCAGGCCCATTGCATATTGTTGTTTTGTAATAAGGTTGAATAAGGTTGTGAAAATATAAATCGATACCCAAATATGAATGGATACTTAAACTCGTATCGAAACTAGATACTGATACTGATATACTGAAGTATCGATACTGAAAAAACAAATTCCATAAATAGTATAAAACAATATCCTTCCTGAATATTTTTAGAATGGATTTTATGTCAGAACACCATATGGAAAAATTACAATCTCCATTCATCCATTTTCTTCTGCAAGGACCCCTAGACTTCCCTCACCCCAGACACTTCCTGATTCCTGCTCCTACAGTGGGATCCCATCTATAAACAAATATTTTTAATTATCATTGTGGTATTGAAATTGAAATCGAAATTGAGTGAAAAATGTTAATATTGTGACGACGCTATTATGTAATTTGGCAAGACACTTCAATGCCCCCTCATGTCCCTGGATATATTAATATGGATGGTGATTTAAAGATACAATTGTTTTGACATGGATCACATAACCTTCTGCTAACTGTCTGTATGTTAAAAATAATACTTCAATAATACTTTGTCTGTGGTCCAGACTAGCCTCTAAACTGTGAAAAAACACCATTTATTATTCCCTGACATTTGAATATAGCATTATAACAGCCACATGTTCCTGTTCTCCATGCCTTCATAGACTATAGTCCCCCCATTGTCTCTTAGCAACATTTAAAATTTAACCCAGCATCATTGCTCCACCAGATCTGTCCACAGGAAGCGCTTCTTGTCTAGTCGTCCTCCTTGGAGCTCTCTGGTGCCACCTCTTGGTCCGATACAAAGCAGTGTCTGAAAAAGTTGATGACTGAGCTTAGCATGTAGTGTCTGCTCCTCACTGAAGCGATGTTGTGACCCTCGTCTGGAAAAATCTGGACAAGGGGCAAGAAGAGATACCATTGTATCCGTTACCGTTCACTGTACTTGACTAAATAGTTACAATTAGTCAGTTCTAATGTAAAATATATTGAAAAGAAACATTTTATTTTGAGTTTTTTTTTTGTTTTGTTTTTGTTTTTTTTAGGTTTAAAGGTCCTATATAACGCAAAATTGACTCTTGTGAGCTTTATGCCATGTTATAATGTTGTTACCTCATCAAAAACATACCTGGAGCTGTGTTTTATTTCATTTAAACATTTTTCAGTAATCCTTTATTATTAGTCTGTCTGCATCTGCAAAGCTCAAAATGCTCTGTTCCACCTTGTGATGTCATGAAGCAGTAGTTTTCAAGTCAACAGCTACCTTTTATGCTTTGTTCAGTAGAGATTGGTCGTTCCAGAAATCATCCAAATGATTCTGGTGAAGGCATATAGAGTTTCAAAAGACAGTGGAGCACCTCCTGTATTGCCACATGACATCACAAAGTGGAACAGAGTGTTTTCTGCTTTAGAGAAGAACTCAGCCTTAATATGGAGGGTTTGTGTTTTACATGTGTGAATGAAACAAAACACAACTCCAGGTATCTTTGTGATGAGGAAAAAACATTATAACATAGATTAGAAAATAGCAATAGTAATATGGCCCTTTAAGGTTTAAGGTACACTTTATTGTCCCCATATGGAAATGTCTGCATTTGACCCATCTTGGGGATCCATCTCTGTGATCTTGTTGCTAGCCCTGAAAGTAGCCCTGAACTACTTTGGCTGGAGGCATTGACCTATGGTGCATGTTTTAGGTTGATGGGGGAAACTGGAAGAAGCCCACCCAGACACAGGGAGAACATGCAAACTCTGCACTGAGGCAGCATGCCCCCTTTTCATTTCTGAAAACAAGCTGGACATTTATTCTCTCAATATTCTCTCAAATAGTCTATGTCCTAGAAACATTCAGAGACTAACTCAAGCAGCTACATTGGCTTTCTAGGCACATGATATAACTAGAACTTTATATGAACTTACAATCAAGAATTAATGTAGTTTATGATTGCACGTCCAATTAGATCACCTCTCCTTTCATTTATTTATGTATTAGTACAATCAGTAGTGGAAAGTAATGAAGTAAAAGTAGTAAAGTATTGTACTTAAGTAGAATTTTTAGGTATCTATACTGTACATTTTACAGTGGATACTTTTTACTTTTACTTCACTACATTTCAGAGCAGGTACATTTATGAACAGGACTGAAAAGTGAAAAATACTTTTCAATCATTTCCCATGTTTGTGATAAAGATGACTAAAGTTTTCGAGTTCAGGCTTCGGCTTTGAGGAAACAAAAATAAATACACATCCACCACTACAGATAAAGAGTAGTATTTTTCTTTTTTTTTTTTTTTTATAATTTAAATTCCTTTAGTTAGAGTAACTCATTACGTACAAAATTTGTACCAATCTTGAGTCTCTACCAAACCCCTAATAAAACCATGGAAGCACATAGTGAAAAAAAAGAACATATGAAATAGTATCTTTGAGTTGAATTTCCTTTAGTCCATGTACAGCTGTCCAAAGTGTTTCAGCCTCATGTGTCACTCATGTCTGACCTGTAGAGTGTAGTTGACATTGAGAGAAGAGAGCAGCTTGACCAGTTCTGCAGAATGCTGGAAGTGAACAGTGGCTACAAAAACACACACAAAACACACAAAATCGCATAAAACTATTTCCTTTAAATACAGTTGTGGAAGTAGAGGGACGTATTTTTGGGACAAAGAGACAGATGCAACTCGAAAATTGAACAATAAAAAAAAGAACATCCTTGAAAACATGATTTATTTTGACCACACAGCAGTAAGTTTAGAGGCCACTGCAAAATCAATACCCAGTCAAACCCGTCTGTGCGTGGACTGCTCTGAAATACTGACTCTCTACCTCACAATACAACCTCCTATTTTTGTAGCAACTGCTATGTTATTTGTATATCGATTATTATGTACTATTTTTTTTTTAATCTTAAATGTATTCAAAGTATGTTCTAATATTTGAGTATTTCAGTGTTCATATCAAATTTCTTTCACTATTTCTTATTAGCATTGTCAAAAAATGGATACTGAACAGTACTGCAAGCAGTATTGAAAGGTACTCATTTGAAAAAGTATTGATACTCACGTTACTAAACATTTCGATAGTTTTGATGTATATAAGAGTAATATGAAACCACATAGTACCATTAAAGATACCATTTGTAATTAGACTGGCTGACCCAGTTGTATTCTCACATATTACCACTAGATACTTTGTTACTGCTGTCTGATAGTGTACCAGCTTTGGCCTGACAGAAGAAGACCAGCGAGCACAGGTGAGACTGAACAAAGGCCAGATAAGGGGAGGGGGTAACAGGCTTCATCTACTAGTAACAAATAAATCAAATAAACTTATATATAGAGTGTTTTATTACAAATGTATGAGTATGTATGTGTATTGAGTATTACCATTTATATGGGCACACTTCTGGCTCCATTGAGTCTGGCTCCAATTCACATCGAAAAACTGTTGCCCTCTCTCCGTAACTGCTGCCGTTTGGTCTTAAAATGTTTGCATTATTGTCATAGTATTGTCCACTTTACACGACCCTGGTATTTTTATTTCACTATTGTGTCAAGATATGTACATTAATAAGAGAAAAATCAGGCACCTTCTTTCCCCGAGGTCGCTCCTATGGGTGACGTCACACTCTCATAGATCACTTCTTTATGCAGTCCATGATCATGACGCTATTTGGAAAAATATTGAAAAATAATATTACTTACCATCAGCAGTTCCGTGCATGATCAGGAAGTTCACTGGATTTGTTCTTGTAAAATTCTGAATTAGACTTGAAATCTGAAAAACAAAAATGTCTTTTTTAGTTCCTTGTCCATTATCGTTAGTATTATTGTACTGCAAACTGTGTCTGAATTTCACAATCAAGCTTCTCTTTTGATCAAGCAAATATAGCCATAGCTTTTGAAAGAAACTTGGCATATTGACGTTTAATCTTTGTCTAATCTTAATCTAATCTGTAGTATGTAACAATGCAAAACTAATGTAAAGAGCCCATAATATGCTATTTTCTGATGTATGTTCTAATGCTGTTTCCTCATCACAAACAGACCTGGAGATGTATTTTGTTTCAGTCACACATGTTTAACACACAAACCCTGCATATTTAGGCTGAGTTCTTTTCTCAGACTGAAAACACTCTGTTCCACCTTGCGATGTCATGTGGTAATACAGTGTTTTTAAACTCCATACACCTTCACTAGAATCATTTGATTAATTTAAGACCTGGATATGCCAATCTCTACTGAACAAAAGGCAAAAAGTAGCTATTAACTTGAAAACTGCCACATGACATCACAAGGTGGAACAGAGCATTTTGACATTTGGAGATATAGACAGCCTAATAACGCAGAATTACTCAAACATGTGAATGAAACAAAACACAACTCCAGGTATGTTTTTGAGGAGGTAATAACATTGTAACATGGCTAAAAGCTCACAAGAGTCACGTTTGAGCAATATAGGACCTTTAATAGTAATAGTTTATGTCATATGAAACTTTCTGAATACTATACTAGAAAAGTTTAGTTTTTTTGTTGAAACTTCTGCTAGTACTTTTTACCACTTGATTGCATTGCCTGTATATGGCTTTGTACTGAGAAACCTTGAGCCCACATTCGTACTTGGTATTTGTGGTCATCATTCAGTGGAGGTCCGAAGTATTTCTCTGTGAAGGCTGAAGCTTTGTGCAAAAGAGGAGACAGAAACACAATGAACAGAGAACCGACAAGTCATTTTTGTGAATATATATCGAGTTTTAAAAAAGTTGAATGTGCCTGCGGATGTGTAGATGTAGGCTGAGGTATGCAGTGATAACTATAGGTGATCATTAAAAGTGGGGACGTTCAAACATAAATACAGAGGGTCATGTTCAAGAATTTGGCAATGGAAAGGACCAAAATCTCTATGAAAAAACTTCTATAAGGAAATATCATGGAAAAGTTGCATAGTGGAACAGTAACAGTTAAGTGTACATTGAGTTCTTATAGAATATTTAGCTGCCAACCATGTTCATTTTTAAAGCAGACATATTGTGATAATCTATGACACCTGTGGACCATTATGTTATAATTTGCACATTTCAAACCACAATATTCATTTAAAATGACTTAATAAAAGAAACAAGTCCACTGACTTTAGCGTTAGAAAATTGTGGTGCCCAGTGGGAGCTGACGTCACCGTAAACATCATCACAACAAAGAGCCGTGTAGCTGTCAGCCCCTCCTATGGATAGCTGCACATCACGCTATCCATGAGTGGATTTTTTTCATTTGTTCCAAAATGACTATGCAGCAGTGCCAAATCCTACGCGTATCATCCATCCAAGAAAATAAAATTGAAGAACAAAGTAAGTACAGAGCAGTGGGCGTATGCCAGTGGTGGTGAAAACAGGGGTGATTTGGAATATGGCATGCCAGTGGTGGTGAAAACAGGGGTTGATTGGCAATATGGCATCTTGCAAATAAGCAATTAAAGATTGCTCAAACATGCACGAACCATTCCAAAAACAACTTCAAGAGGGTAAATGAGAATGGGAAACAACAATAACATGGTTAAAGCTCTGAAAAGTCAATTTTGCGTAACAGGTCTGCTTTAAGATATAGGTTCTTTACAATGTGAACACAAGCAACAGAATCATTTTTTTTTTCTCTACCATATAGTCTCCAGTTGGTGATTGGAGCCACAGCCACGGCACACTTGAAGATGTGGCTGTGAGAGAGGAGCATGAGAGAAGAGAGGAAACCCCCGTACGCCTGTGAGGATCAGGGGGAAAAGTTTCAAGAAAATAAATTAACATCTGTATAATAGTTTTCTGATATGTACATTATAAATAAATAACTTTTATATATATATATATACGTGTGTGTGTGTGTTTTAGTTTTTGTTTTTCCTCGAGTGATGCAGAAAAGAGGGAGCCACTGTCTGTGTGAATGGTCATGTATGTTAGCTATATATGTGTTACCTATTGTTACTTACAAAATAATAAATACATAAACAAAATAAATAATAATATAATATATAAATAACATGATTTATTTTGACCACCTAAACTACTACTACTACTACTACTACTACTAGTACTACTACTACTACTACCAATAATAAACTACTACTACTACTACTGACAACAATAATAGCAATAATAATCTCACATAATTAACAACATTAACAACAGCATACCTTTCCATACACTCCGACTCTGTTCTCATCAATATAAGGCAGTCTGGTTAGGTACCTGTGTGCACACGCATGTTTAGCTGTACTCTATGGTCCATATCTATAGTCAACAGTTTATATGCTAGAACAAAAACTGTCAATAAAAAAGTAAACTATGGAATTTATATTGGGGGAATGCCATTTTCTTGCTTCCATGGAGATGTTATTGCTGTGACGAGAATGTTCCACAGTATTGTATTTATCTTCAGTTTCATTACATGTGTTTTTACTGCACAAAAAATACCTCAAGAAAATTTCATTCTTACAGTCAGCAGGGTTGCCTGTCCACCAATCTGAAGAGTAACTTGTGTTGTCTCTTGCTTGTCTCCATGGTGCTATAAATTATTGCCATACAGTGGAACATTCTAGGCAAAGCAATAACATCTCCCTGGGAACCCTCCAGCAGAACAGTTGCATAGTGCTTTTTTAATACAAGGAAGTTTATATTCTATTAAAAAACCAACACAAAAGCATATAGCAGGTGTATACTGACTGCACAGCGGTGATGTGGTCCAGCAGGTCCACTGTGCCCAGCCTGTGGTGCAGCTCATGAAGGAGTCTCTGTCCCTGGAAGCCACTGCCCCGAGCGTCCAGACGAGCCACGATCACACTGTCAGAGCTGACCAACACAGAGTCCCAGCCCAGAGAGAAGATCTCACTCACCGCCTGACCACCGGGGGCGCTGTCACTGAGCACACAAGGACAACAGGAGGGAGCTCATGTAAATACCTCATTATTGTATCAACTTAATTAAAGTGTGACTACTGCAAAGTGAAGCAATTGGAACTGTGGCTGTATGCAGTATGTATGGATTTTAAAAACACAGAGAAGCTTCAGGGATTGCCAAGGGCTGCTGTAGCGTATATCAGAATAGTGAGCATTCTGAAAAGCTGAGGGTAGACAGTAGGGTTGTAGTCTTTTAATTCTTTAGTCAATCAGTGATGCCTACAGCCCGCCACACACTCTTAAATGACTTTTAAACCGTGCAACATAAAGCGTAGACCACAGACACAAGGAGAATCAGAGATTTTAAACCTTACAATCCCTCGAGTGCAAACACTGCAGCGGGATATGGCAACGAAGAGACCGCACATCACAAGCTAAAAATTGTGCGCTCACTCCGTCTGGCCTTCCGCTCTGTTTTATTGGCTGTTACCACGAAGAGACTGCACATCACAAGCTAAAAATTGTGCGCTCACTCCGTTTGGCCTTTCGCTCTGTTTTATTGGCTGTTACCATAGTGCTGCTGTTGTTTTGTGGTTATGATATGAAAGAGCAGGTCAGAATTGCACAGACACCACACACATGAAGACCGCAGTGGAGACAAAATTGCACACAGAGATCTAAAGTCAGGAAGAAGCAAATCGAGGCCTAAATGGGCAACTCATCCTGTAGTGTGTGGCGAGCATTTTCTTTTTTTGTTTTTATTTTTATTTTTTTTTTAGGATTATAAGAAAATATATGCAAAATAGCAGAGAGGAGAAGGCAAATGTAGCTGAGTGAGAATGAGTTTAGGGAGTGACTGGACAGTTTAATCAGTCTTTTCACTGATGAAGATGCTGTTTGGCACTTCTCTGTATGTGTGGTAGTGTTTGTGCGAGATGTCATCACTTAGAAAGGTTGCCATGCCCCGCACACTTTTAACTGATGCAAAGGGCATATTTTAGAACTTCTTTAGTTAAAACTGAGCTAAAACAAAGTCAGTTCAGCCAAATATAATGTTTTTAAGCACCTTTTAATAACTCTAGGTCTACTTTGAAACCTTAGTATATCGACAAAAACAGGACAGTCTTGAAGGTGTAGTTGCTGCTGGTCAGTGGTGGAAAAAGTAAAATCACATGAAAAAATCTACATAAGTAAAAATATTAAAGTACCTGTTTAAAAATGTACTTAAAGAGTAAAAAGTAAAAGTATTTCACACAGATTTTGAGGTCTTACAGGGCTTCAAATGTAGTGATTTTGATAGATTTGTCCTGAATTTTGTTCAAGAGAAACAACTGAATTGATAGTTTTTTCCTAGCTTTTTTTATTTGTATATTTTTGTTTGTTCAACTTATGACCTTGATAAAAAATAAACCCCTCAGCTTTTTCAGCAGGTCATAAAAATACTTACTTTTCAGCCCTGTTCAAAAATGTAGTGGAGCACATTTTAGGTAAAGTGCCTAAAATGTATATTTAACTGCAGCATTTTGCTACTTTTACTTTGCCACATTCCACCACTGCTGCTGGTATGGAATAGGTTAAATGTGCTTTAGACTTTAAACTTGAGTTCTTACAGGATCAGCAGCAGTGGGTGCAGCTGTGCCTCATCCAAATCCACAGGGACAGAAAGCTCCAGGCGCAGAGCTGTAACCAAACATACATTTTTATATACAGCACCACACTGCAAAAAAGGAAAATGAAAATGACTTCAACTGAAAATATCAGTGATGTGACGCTCATGAATGAGTCGGCTCGTTTGAACGGTTCCTTAATGTGAACTGTTGGAATCGGATCTCATTTTTTAAAAGAACTGAATCCTTTTCTTTCTAGTTTTTATGTATTTTTATATTGATTAGTGCTGAGCCAACACAAGACTCAGCACATAAGCAGAGCAGGCGACATGAGTGAGAGCTTTGGTGACAAAATAACAGTCATGTTTTTAAGTATTGTTATTGTAGTGAACCGTTTTATTTAGATTATGCATCATTTCAAAGGGTAAAACACTCCCACTCAGTTTGAACCATTTTAAACTAATTTAAGCCTTGGTCGTTTATCTCTGTGATTAGTTTGTTCTTAAAATGAGTTCTCACATTGGCTTCTGTCATGGAATAGTAAAATAACCAGTCTTTTGAATGGCTCTTTGAAATGAACAGCTCCAAAAGATTCAGATCCCATACAAGAACTGAAAATCCCATCACTAGAAAATATTATCTCGAGATGAGTAGTGTTCACCAGTAATAATGAATTTATGTTTCAGGCCATTTATTTATGCTATTTTAAAATTAAGTATTTTTCAAAATGTTTCTAACTGGTTACATTACATTGCTTCTTTTTTAGAGCTAAGTAATATTCCAATGGGTTTCAGGCAAATTATTACTTCCTGATTTGAAGGATTTTCAAGGAATTTTCCCAATACTATGGTAATGGAGGATTGTTGCCAGTTTTATTATCTTGAAATCAGAAATATCATGACAGTAATCTATGTTTTGGTGAATACATCTTCTATTTTTTATTTTATTTTTGCAGTGAATTACAAGAAACAGACTATATTTCCCTCATAGAGATCATACAGTGAATAGTGGCAGCTCCACAGGCACCGCTAGTGATCGTGGGTAATTTTCACTTTGAGGTGAGTGAAAAAGGACTGTCTTAAGTGTAAGTGGTGTGAACTCAAAGTCTCAAGTGAGATTAGAAACCGGCTCCTCTATAGGACCAGATGGAGGAACAGAGGGATATTACACTCACAAGGGTAGTAAAGTTTCAAAGGTAGTCATCTGGAGGCCGATCGAGACGTTTGGACAGCCATCCAGGATCCCTTTACAATCTGAAGGTACTGGTCTCAGAATATGGGGTATTTATACTGCCCTGAGCTGAATTTGTTTACCTGATGCGCCAGTTTTGGGTCATTCTTCCCTATTGTGCTCTAGTAGCCTCCCAATCTAATTCAGGTCTACAATCGGATGTCCACCTTCATCTTAAAACCACAAATCAATTATAGAGAGGTGCAAAGTTTAAGCAGGGAGAATGGATGGTTTGAAAGAGGAGTGAAGAAGTAAATAAATGAGTGGCAGATAGACACAGCATCAAAAATCAAACTAAAATGAATTAAACCTTTTAATATGTTGTTTTTGGGCGAATATAGCATTTTCAAACCAACAAAAGGTAACATGGTGCTTTAAAAATGTTATGTGTTAGCAGTTAATACCCCATAGAAGTCTAATACCCCTTTTTACAGAGCCTTTTAATAACCCCAAATACACTTTAGACCTCTGTATATCTAGTAAAAACAGTTGGGCAGGACTAATCTAGCTCTGGGAAGTATAAATACTACATTTTCAGATTGCTTCCTTCAGATTGAAAATGACTTCTGGATGGCAGTTGAAATGTCTCAATTTCAAAAACTACCATGGGCATGGGCAGTCACACTCACACAATGATACTGCAGATCTCATAGGTCTCTGAGGGCTTTCATTCAGCCAGGAGTGTAGCTGTTATAAACTGTAAAACTAATATAACTTCTAACAATGTAAAACTGTTGAGCTTACTATAAAAAAAGAAAATACATACCATTATTATTGATGGGTATTATTCTCCTCTCCCATCTGGGTATGGTCCTGTTTACAAGGAACTGTCTCAGCTCTAGTCCACTGTCCAACGTCTTCACCTCTGAAAAGACAAAGACAATCATTATAAAACACTGAACACCACATGGAACTCAGTACAAGACTTAAATGAACTTAACTGATCCACAAGGGAAATCACAGTGACTCACACATTACAATATAACGACAAAGAGCAAGAAATACATAGTAAACAAATTCAGAATAATTAAAGTGTCGCTATGCAGTGAGGAATCTTGTGGTGATTGTGATTGTGGAGAGCTAATGCGCTCTTTGCTAAAGTAAAGCCGTACCTTCCACAGGTGGATTTTGAAAAAGCAAATCACTCATTGGTAACTTCTGGATTATTGTAATTCTTTGGCCCTGGACCAGGGCTCCCTGCAGCACCCACACTATGGAACAGCCTCCCTCCGCCTGTCAGATCCTCTCAGTCTTTAACACAGTTTAAGACTAGACTGAAAACCCACCACTTCTTCCTGGCATTTACTGCTAGCTAGACAGGATATCTTGGTTTTTTATTGTTCTTTGCCTATCATATTATCTGTATATTTGTTTTTTGTTGCCTTTTATGTGAAGCACCTTGAGCAGCTGCAATTGTTTTAAATGTTCTATAGAAATACATTGAATTGAAAGTAGCGCAGACAGCAAAAAATCAGTGTTGAATACAAATGTACAGATGTGCATATGTAAAATATATCAAATATAAAATATCTGTAGCCTATACACAAGGAAGGAAGGGGAAATACAGAGCACAACTGAAAATGGCACTTTGACATGATGGTAAGACACAATGAACAAATAGTTAATTAAAAATATTTCATGCTTAGTAACTGCTTAATTAAGGAGTTGGGATTTAGGGTATTAATTAAGTAATTACTAAGCCAGTTCTTTCTTGAAGCTTTATTAAAGAGGGGGTATTACACTTCTATGGTGTATTAATTGCTAACACATAACATATTTTGATCACCATTTTACCTTTTTGTTGGTTTGAAAAAGCTATATTTGATCCAAACAACGTTATAAAAATGTTATAAGTTTCAGTTTTGTTTTTGATGCTCTGCCTCTCTGCCGCTCCCTGTTCTGTGAGGGGAGGGCTGAGCAGGGAGGGAGGAGCCATGTGGTGTGAGCATGGGGAGAATTGCAGAGAGCTTCCTGGTCATGTAGGCTTGTCAACGGAGCTTTAGACAAGTAACCTGGGCTCGTATACCTAACCGAAAGGAGCTTGTGACAGACCAGATTACTCAAACCTGCACAAATGATTCAGAAACCCACTTCAGGCATGTTTTTGATGAGGGAACAACGTTATAACATGGTAGAAAGCTCATAAGAGTTGATTAAGCATAATACCCCCTCTTTAAAGGGCCCATATTATGTTTTTTTATTATGTTCTGATGTTGTTTCCTCATCACAAACATACCTACAGTTGTGTTTTGTTTCAGTCACACGTTTAACACACAAACCCTGCATATTTAGGCTGAGTTTTTTTCTCAAACGGAAAACACTCTGTTTCACCTCGTGATGTCAAGTTATAATGCAGGAAGTGCTTCACTCCATTTTTAAACTCCATACACTATAAACATGTATAAATTCATCCCTCATCTATACTGTAAAGGTAGCTATTAAATTGAAAACTACCACTTCATGACATCATAAGGTGGAACAGAGCAATTGAAGTTTGGAGATGTAGACAGACTAATAGTAAAGAATTACTCAAACATGTGTGAATGAAACAAAACATAACTCCAGGTACATTTTTGTGGAGGTAATAGCGTTATGAAATGGCTTAAAGCTCAAAAGAGTCAATTTTGCGTAATATAGGACCTTTAAGTCTAATTAATAAGTTATCGACCTGACAGTGACTTATGGGTGAGTTGCTGAACAGTTGTATTGAGTGTAAGGTTATCTATGACATAAGCTTATGGAATATGGGGTGGATGTAGTACCCTTCTTTTAGCTGGTAGAGTGGGTTAGCAGAAGTGTCCATGGTGGAGAGCAGTGTGTTCAGTTGTTATATGTTCTAACTAGCTTACTATTATTTTAATATAATTCATTCTCACTTCCCAGTGCTGCAGATTGGTCTGGTCCTATGGCAAACATTAGCTTTAGCCAAGTCTACTGTCCTTCTAAATGAGTTAATCCACTTCATATTTGCTGTTCATACTGGAGGTGGGCCCATATACACAGAACACACACACAGGCTGTATTAGAGGTCAAAATGTAAATAGACTTACTGCTCATGTTGCTCAGTTTGTGGAGAGTGGTTTGAGGAATCCCGGGTCCTAAAAATGCATGAAAATTATAATTATATCAAGTCATATGTAGTATGGTAATATAGTGGAGTACTTCTATGTGTTACCAGTGCAGTGCAGTAGGACATGCTGATAGTCTGGACTCAGGACCACTCTGAAGAAGGAGCATTGGGGTTTGAACAGGAGGCAGGTCACACACTCTCTGCTGTACGGATCCACTGTGGACACTCTGTCAATCACATAGCATTTAGCATACACACTATTGCTACTATAATAACATTACTACTATTAGTACTAATTCTGCTACTCCCTTTACAACTACTACTACTACTATTACATTATTACTTGCATTATTATTATTTCTACTCTACAGACTTCCATGTAGATCATTTTCAACTTGTCTCTTTTTGGACACCAGTCTGCTATGCATACGTTTGGATGCTGAAAAAGGGCTAGCTGCAATCAAGCTATTTTTATTTATTTATTTATTTATTTTTCAACTGACTTTCATATTTCCATGTGTGAAGGGAAGAAAGCTAATTGCTCTGACATAATTAACCATGAACATAATAAGTCTAACCCTCTGGCATCGCTTAAATAAAATCACATTTGTACCATACAATGTGTATAGTATTTGGACATCCAGGATCATTTTTTGTTCATTATTATATTTTACTTATTTTGGGCTCATTCTTTTCAGACACTTTTGCTCTAAATTTTAGTAGAAAATATTTTGATAATTTTTATGATTTTAACCCTTTAAATGCCATTTCTTATCAAAAAAGGACCAAATTTTGTGTTGACAAAAATACAAGATTCCATATTTTTTCCAGTATAATAAATGCAAAGCAGCTAATTCTGTGGTGTTTTCTTGTAGCCTGGGGTAGGTCAATCTTTAGCCCTGACATTAGTTTTAGTGCAGTTCTCTTCTGTGTAATGTGAAATACTCGCCTTTGTATTGTTAAGCAATGTGCACTGTATAAAGGTTTTTTGTTTTTTTTTTTGCTTCATTATTATATTCTAAATTCTTTGAGCTCATTCTTTTCAGACACGCAAGCTCTAAATATTGATATATAATATTAATGTTGTTTTTTTTAATATTTTAACCTTTGTACCATTTTTATTTTGGATCAACTCTGATTTTCATTGAAAATAACACAAATTATCATTTCTTTCCAGAATGTGAAATCCAAAGCAGATTATTTTTAGCTCTTTTATTGCAGCCAAATAATGAACAAAAACATCTCCTGGATGCCTGAATGTGGTGCACATTTTATGAGCTTATCAACATAAACATGACAGTTTTATGAACAAAGTGTTCGGATGACCTGAGCCATACCTGAGGGTCATTGAAGGCTGCTGTGTTTTTAGTCATTTTCAAACAAAGACATGCATTGTGCTTTACCTGTACAACTGCCTTTGCATTGGTCCATTCTCAGTGCTTAGATAATACCTATAAACCAAAAGATCTGTTTATTACATTTAGATACATTAAAGGTGCACTGTGGAACTTTTCTGATGAAGGGCCCTCCACCTGCTTGACTCATGGCGATGCTATTGCTTTCTTTTAAACTTAGCAATCTCCATGGAGATAAAGGCGGCACCTCCAGGTCAAATTACAGGTCAGATCTGTGGAGAGGCGACCACACTCACAGATAGAAGGCATGTTTTTCCAAGTTATTTTTTGAAATTTTCTGTAATTTACTAAATACTTGATGGATGAGTTTAATGCCCTACTGTGGAACATTACAGGTACCAAGCATGTGGCATACTTCCCAACCAGAAAAGTTACACAGTGCATTTATAACTGTTCCATATTGAATCTAACTTACAGCATGTTTGAGTTCTCATCATAGGCCACAATCTCCGTGACCTCCCAACTTCCTGAGGTAAGATGCCGAATGTTTACGTCTTCATCTTCTGACTATAAAAAAATATGAGAAAAAAGCAAGAAAAATAAAATAAATACATTTCTAAGGTGGTTTTCGTTTTACAGTTTGCCATAATGCAGTGGTTGTAGATGGTTTAATGGCCCTTAATGTATTCTTAATTACCTTCTCCAGTGTAGCAAAGAGCAGACTTATAGAGCATCATTTTAGGAGATAAGACTTTGCAGTTAACTTTATGAGTGAACAAAAGTGCATATGGGGACACAATGGAGATAATAGAGGAATTTATATATTAGGGTTAACATTTTGTTGAATATAATTAATTCTGTCTTTGTAATGGTTAGAAAGAAGGGCATGTGGGATTGTTTTTAATGACCGTAAAAGCACTTCTATTGTTACTTTTTTTTTTTAATGAAAAGTGCTTTATAAATAAGTGGTAAATAGTCATATTTATATAACACTTTTCTACCTTTCAAGGCACTCAAAGCGCTTTACATCACCCATTCACATGCACATTCAAACACCAGTGTATGCAGAGACTGGGTGCGAGGTGGGTTAAGTGTCTTGCCCAAGGACACAACGGCGGTATTCATCTGTGGGAGCTGGAATCGCACTGTCAACCTGTGTGTTAGTGGATATGACTGCTCTACCAATGATGTTTTTATGTCAAGAGCGGGATTTGAACTGTTGAATTTTGGATCAAAGGACGACCACTCTACCAACTGAGCTACAGCCACCCCATAAATAAACTTTGATTGACTGATTGAATAGGTTATACCTGCTTCAGCCCTGGTTTAAGGCAACTCTTTGGGGTTTTCCCAGTCTGCAGTCTGGTCAGTATCTATCAGGGTAACTTTATTCCTGGGTTAGAGCTGGTTTAGTCTTGTTTTTTTTTTTTTTATTCCTGAATGAGTCCTTTAACCCTGGGTTAGACCTGGCTTAGTTCTGATTAAGTGTAGCCTTTCTTGGGTGTTCCCGTCTGCATTGGTCAGTACTTTATTTCTGGGTTTAGTTCTAGTTTAGACCATGTAGTTGACCTTACTAGTGATAATGTTATCCTTGACTCTTATAAACAGTACACATACAAAAGCAGTATGTACTTTACCTGGTTGGAGATCATTGTAATGTGGCTGAAAGTCCCCCGTCCTCCATGTTTCAGCAGCATTGTGATAAAGAATGTAGCGTAGTCCTTGGAAAAAATTGGCTCCTCATTCTGAGAAAAACATCATCATATCTAAGTATTTACATTGGCTTTTGTATACTTCAGGCCAGGGAGACTCTATATACTATTCTATATAATGTCATTTTTATGATTGAATTGTCATAGCATAGTATGGTAAGTATATAGAGTTTGAATACAGGTTTAATGAAGTGTAACAACATAATATTCCATTTTAATGCTAATATCTATATAATAATGTTGTCATTCAAAGTTGAAGAAAAACATAGCTATACTGCAGCTAGCAGGGTCTCAGTGAGTGGGCAGCATTTTAGCACAAGCTATTCTGAACATATCTCTACACATATATCTATAATGTTACAGCCAGACTGGAACAAATGGCTTTTTAAAGAAGGGCTGGTCTCGTTCACCTGAGGAGTCATTAAAAAAACAAAAAAAAAAAGTTGAACAAAATTCATCAAAATCACTATATTTGTTAGTTATCAAAATCTGCACAAAATATTTTTACTTTTTACTCTTTAAGTACATTTTTAAACAGGTACTTTAATACTTTACTGAAGTAGATTTTTTTCATATGATACTTTTACTAGTATTTTTTTGCTCTGGTATCTGTACTTTTATTTAAGTAACTGAATTGAGTACTTCTTCCACCACTGGTTATATATTATAAACCACAAGAGATTGAGCATAAAGCATTGTATAAGCAGCTGATCAAAATAATTCTGCTGTGTCTGTCTAATTATAAAGTGTTTTATTGTTCATATTTATTGTTGTTTGATAATCAATACTCTGAGTTAGCATGCTAGTTGTTGTTACCGTGATGGCAAAACTCATCATAAGGTAAGTGAGGAATAATTTTGCATCGCTGCAGTCCATTTAAAATGAACTAGTTCTGTTTTTCACTGTTTTAAGACAATAAAAATCAGGTAGAGCGTCTTTGAATCTATTTTTGATAACTCTATTTCTTCTGCTGGTTTGCTGCATGTCTGTAATGAAAATAATTTCCTTCAGGGATGAATAAAAGTAATTTGCATTCTGATATGAATTTAATATAGAGCCAAACATATCCTAAAAATATTTATCTGGCCCAGTATTGTCAGAGCTAGACAGGAACAAATGTGCTGCTTTATACAGCTTTATCCTCTCTCACCTGTCTGTCCAGCCACTTCTCGCTCGACGCCACATTTTTCTATTCCAGGAACAGAGAGAGGACAAAGAGGACATGGGTTATAGCTTACACTGGCACACATACATACAGTGAGAGACCAGAGACTGTGTAAAGAAGTGGACTAAGTGAGTGCGACGTCACCCATCGGTTGCAACCAGATGAACCCAATCGAGGCTAGAAGTTATAATGACTAATCTACAAACAGGGACCATATTTGGAAATCCGGGTGCAAAACCAAAGGAGCCAATCATGAGCGAGGCTGTTGAAAGTACACGCCCTGTCACGCTCGCAACGCTGTTTGGCAGGGGGAGGGCGCTTAGCAACGAGTCATGATAGCTGTCAATCAGACTGTTCTAATGCAAGTGGATTGACTTTGGGGAAAGACGGCAGCGCCATTGGTCTGCTATTAATGATCATATCTTGATTTACAGAGAAAATTGTGAAATAAAAACACCAGGATCACGTAGAGTGGGTTAAAACAAACATTTTAAGACCGAAATGACAAGTCTGACTGCTGCAGTTACGGAGAGAGGGGCAATAGTTTTTCAACAGAAGTCAATCACAACCACTTTGTGCCCATGATCACTTCTTATTCGGAACGCGGTGGCTAGCAGGTTAGCTATGTCCATTTATATATACAGCCAATATGACAGAGACATAAGAGACACTAGATGTGACTGGCTTAACTTTGTACAACTCCCAGAGGATAGGCCACACAAACACAAGATGGAGGGCAGTGAGGACATGGGTTATAGCTTACACTGTCTTACACACACACATACAGTACAGTGACAGGAGAGATATAAAAGAGACACTAGAGGAGACTTACCTTTGTACAGGCCCCAGAGGACAGCCCACACAGACACAAGATGGACATGTTCTGAGCACGGTTCACCCAGCGCACAGCCACACTCTCACCGCTCACCCACTTCACCATGGAGATGTAGAAGTCACTGGGGACGAGGCAGAACAAAATGTGTAAGCTACAAAACATAAGTATGCAGTATGTATGTACCATCCTCCCTTATCCTCTGCCTACAGGAAATCAACACATGGTTCTCCACTAACTTCCTCATGCTAAACAGTTCCAAAACAGAAGTCCTCCTAATAGGCACCCCATCCACACTCTCCAAATCTAACAGCTTTTCAATCAGCATCAACAACTCAACTGTCCATCCTTCCCCTCAGGTCAAGAGTCTGGGTGTCATCCTCGACAGTACACTTTCCTTTCACTCACACATCAATAATGTCACACGGTCTGCATATTTCCACTTACGCAATATCTCTCGTCTTCGCCCCTCCCTCACTCCTCACACCACTGCCATTCTAGTCCACAGCCTCGTAACTTCCCGCATCGATTACTGTAACTCTCTTCTCTTCGGTCTCCCAAATAAATCCCTCCAGAAACTACAGCTCCTTCAGAACTCTGCAGCCCGGGTCATAACACGGACCCCCACTATCCACCACATCATCCCCATCCTACAACAACTCCACTGGCTCCCCATAAAACAGAGAATTAACTTCAAAATACTAATTACCACCTTCAAAGCAATACATAACCTAGCCCCTTCATATGTATCTGACCTCCTCCACACTGCTGCTCTCCGCTCCTCCTCCTCTCTCCAGCTCACTGTACCCTCTTCCGACTCGTGACCATGGGGAACAGGGCTTTCAGCCGCTCTACCCCCCAGCTTTGGAATTCTCTCCCTCCTGATCTCTGCAACTTAGACTCTCTTCCACTCTTCAAATCCAGACTCAAAACTCACCTGTCCAGACTGTCCTACCTCTTATAACCAATCACACATCTTTTATCAATCAGTTTTTTGTTATGTTTTTTATTGTATTTATATGTTTTATCTTATTTTATCTTGTTCAGTGTCCTTGGGTGCTTTGAAAGGCGCTTATAAATAAAATGCATTATTATTATTATGTGATGTCCACCATCTCGGCATTTAATAGCATAGCGTTCAGCTCCAGTCAAATGAAGCTCATTGAGGCTAGCAGTTATAGGGGCAAATTTGGAGCTAAGTTCCATATTTGGAATTCCGACCACAGGTATCATAGCATCCAGAGAGTCAATCCTGAGCGAGAGTGTTGAAGGTAATACCCCTTCCTGCCCACACCGCTGGTTTAGTAGGGAGTGGGCGCTTAGCTGTCAATCAAACCTGTTGCTAACACTAGTGGGAGTGACCTTGGAGAAAGAGGGTGCCTAATTTGTCTGTTATTAATGTTCATATCTTGATTTACAGACACAATAGCAAAATAAAAACACCAGGATCATGTAGAGCGGGACAGCAGCAGAGGGGTGAAATGGAGCCAGAGTCGATGGATCCGGAAGCACATGCAAGCACCCATGCTCACTTCCTATTTGGGACGTGGCGTCTAGCAGGTTAGCTATGTCCATTTATATCTACAGTCTATGGGTGTACCTCTTTAAGAAGCTGTCTGGAGGTCCCAGCTCTGTGGTTCTGGAGCTGCCGTCCAGATTCACCACATTCAGAGACACTGTGGGATTGGTCTGACCCATCTAAAAAAGACAGATAATAGCTTGATTTACAGTACAATTAAATACAGCAATTGCATGGCAATAAATTCTTGACTATGGGCCAAAGGCGACCAGGCCAAAGGTAGGAGGTTTGATTTCCACTCTATTGTTGTGTCCTTAGGCAAGACATTTCATCCACCTTGCCTGGTAGGAATGTGGTGTGTGTGTGAATATCGGTAGTGGTCAGACGTCAGATGGTGTAGACTGGCAGTCTTTCTTCCTTCAGCCTGACCCAAGGCAGGTGTGGCTAGAAATAGTTTAAAGGCCCATATTATGCTATTTTCTGATCTGTTGTAATGCTCTTTCCTCATCACAAATGTACCTCAAGATGTGTTTTTTATTTTATTTTATTTATTTATTTATTTATTTATTTATTTATTTACACATGTTTAACACACAAACCCTGCATATTTAGACTGAATTCTTCTCTTAACAGAAAACATTGTGATGTCATGTGGTAATACAGGAAGTGCTCCACTGGGTTTTTAAACTCCATACAGCTTCACTAGAATTATTTGGATAGTTTCAGCCCTGGAATTACCAATCTCTACTGAAGAAAAGATAAAATGTAGTTGTTAACATAAAAACTACCTCTTCATGACATTACAAGGTGGAACAGAGAATTTTGAGCTTTGGAGATGTAGACAGACTAATAATGAAGAACATGTGTGAATGAAACAAAACATTACTCCAAGTATGTTTTTGAGGAGGTAACAACATTGTAACATGGCTTAAAGCTCACAAGAGTCAATTTTGCGTAATCTAAGACCTTTAACTTACCACCACAGAATCTTGCCCAAGGACAAAATGAAAATATGTACTACAACCACTGCTGCCCCACTGTGGCCCCTGGCATCCCCAGCGGGCTCCTATCCGAGTACCAACCAGGTCCAACCCTGCTTAGCTTCTGAGATCAGATTGGCAGAGATTCAGCATTCTTGAAGTGGTGTGGCCTCTAAATATCACATATATCTCCCTAAATTCCCTTTTCATATAATCTTCATAACTGTGTGGGAACTTTAAAATGGAGCATAATGGATTTAGTGAGTAACCTCAATGCACTTGTATCAAGCCTACAAAAATACAGCGTAATGAGTTGCTGTTGCCTTAAAGGTTGCATCTGTAGCTCTTCTAAACTCCACCTACACAGTCCACAGCGCTCATAATTATAATACACTTTATGATCTGAAACAATGAGCTCCAGGCAGCAAGTTTTCTCTTTTATACTCATGTCAAACTCAACAAAGCAGAACAGAGCGAGGACAGGTTCTAATGAGGAGAGGAGAGAGGCAGAGGAGAGCAGAGAAGGAGGAGAGAAGAGGGAGGGAGGAGAAAGGAAGGAGAGAGGGAGGAGAGAGAAGAGGGGAGAAGAGGGGAGAGGGGGGAGGGAGTAAGGAGGAAGGAGAGAGGAGGGGGGAGAGGGAGAAGAGGGGATAGAAGGGAGAGAAGAGGAAGGAGAGGACAGAAGAAAGAGGGAGGAGAGGAGTGAGGAAGGAGAGAACAGGGAGAGGGGGGAGAGAGGAGAGAGGGAGGAGAGGGGAGAGGAATGAGACAGGATCGAGAGAAGAGAGGAGAGAGGCAGGAGAGAGGAAAGAGGGAGGGGAGAGTGAGGAGAGGAGTGTGGGAGTAGAGACAGGAGAGAGAGGAGGGATAGAGGAGAGAGGATGGAGAGAAGAGAGGAGAGAGGGAGGAGAGAGGAAGGAGAGAGGGAGGACAAACAAAGGAGAGAGGAGAGAGGAGCGAGAGAGGATGGAGAGAAGAGAGGAGAGGAGAGAGAAAGGAGAGATGAAGGAGAGGCAGGAAAGAGGGCTGAGGGAGGAGAGAAAGAGGAGGGAGAGAGGAGAGGAAAGGAAAGGAGAGAGGAAGCAGCCTTAGGGGGCATTAGCGTCATCTTAGGTCATGACCTCAGTCACAAACACAGCTCATTAACCCACAGACCTTTAGACTGTATAGAGAAAACAGCAGAATGAACATGTTCACTTAAATAGACCTACTGTGTTTCTTATGTGAATAGAGATACTGCAAACTGTGGCTATGTACATACTGATCTGTGCTTGGACACATAATTAGATTGGCAAGTTATGTCTTAAAAGTAGGAAACAACTTCAGGAGCTTTACCACTGGAGTGAAGACTGAAACATGAACTGATGAACTAATACAAGAACCCGATGCATTTAAGAACATGTTTGTAGAGAGGGAGGAGAGAGGGAGGAGAGAGGATAAAGGAAGGAGAGAGCAAAGAGGGAGGAAGGAGGGAGGAGAGAAGGAGGAGAGAAGAGAAAACAGCAGAATAAACATGTTAACTTACATAGAGCTATTGCATTTTTTATGTGATTAGGGATCTACAGAAATTTGGCTATGTACATATTGATCTGTGGCTGATTTTTCTATAAAACTGTTGAGTCTGTTAGCACTATATTACTGCCAAATCTTGGTCAATCTGAAATGTTTGTCAATCTGAAAATTGAAATTGATTGAATGATAATTAAAAACTGCTTTCAGTGTGGCACTTTAACTACTTCCCCATTATGTGTAAAGCATAAACTCTTGTACGCGTATTTGTACTTGGAGACAGGATACAGTGTAATATTTCACTCATTAGCTGCTGTCAGCACACTCAGGTGTGCGGTGTGCAGTGACAGACCTGACAAATGAGTGTAACCTCTGCTCTGGTCATTAACAGCACTTTAGCATATTAAGACAGACACTGAACAAACTGCAAGATCATACAAGATGTCCGCTTAAACCTACACTATTATCTTACAGTGAAGTGGAGATGTTCCTGCTTTGCCTATAATGTTCCACAGTACAGCATTAAACTGATGTATTTACATTTATTTCATTCTGGGTGTTTTAAGGCTCAAAAAAACAAACAATCACCAAACAAACTGAAAAACATGCATTGTTTGCCTGCTAACCCTTACCTGCTTGTCTCCACGTAGATACAGATAGGTTTAATGCTGTACTGTGGAACATTCTAATCAAAGCAGTAACATTTCCATAGACACAATCAGGTACAGTAGCAGAAACTCCACCAGATTCAACACAATACAATAATTACACAAACATATTTTAATAGATTATTTTTTCAGACCAAGATTTAGTTTGTTTGGACTGTTCACTAGCGAGTGGTCACGTGATGTTGCTGCGACATGTCTGGTCAGCTTCCTACTGGTGGAGGCAGGACGACAGTGGCATCTGCAGTCAGACTTCTTCAGGAGCCCCAGGTGTGTAAAAGTAAAAAAAGCCCCCTTATCCCGATTTATAGTCCCATGGGTACTGTTATGGAAATTTTTACTTGAAATTTTTACTTAAAACAGTGTTTTACCTAATTTGTACTTTGTCATATAGGCTGGTGTATGAAATGGGTACTGGTATGCAGACCTCTTAACTCAGCATCTTAAGTGTTCAACTATATCTTATCCATTTGACCTCGAGATCCAGTACACCGGGCTCTGTTGTCCAGTGTTTTGGCCTTGTGCTCCATTAATGGGTCTAAACTGGTTTTCTGGCTCATGTAATTCTTATCTGTGTGGTGTAAATACGCCAACATCTGCTTAAATCAGCTGACCGGACACGTCACAGCAACATCATGTGACCACTCTGAGAAAGACCGATAGTGAGCAGCCCAAACTGTCAGGTATGAAAACAAACTAAACATTGGTCTGAAAAAAAATCGGAAGACCAGATGAACCTCATTGGACACATACACAAACGTTAATAATAAAATCCACTACTTGTAATCTTATATGTCTTGACTTGGGAAAGGGTTTATTTTCCATGCCAAACTTTCATAAATCTTGCTTATCTAAATATATTTCTAAATTCTTGTGTACAACCTTGTTTCTTACATACTGAAGTTGTGTTCAGTACCTTGGGGTAGGGGTACTCAAGTCCTTTTGGGTAAAGGGCTCCGGTGAAGCGTGGTAGTAGCATGTTTGGGACCTCGGTGTTGTTGATGGTCAGATAGGCCAGTTTAGATCCATCAGGAGACCACCAATGAGCTACAGGGGTTTTCAAGACCTCCACTACAAAATACAGACCAACCAACACAAAACAGTTCAATTTGAGTTAGCTTAATAAACATTTTAGCAGAGTAGGGAGTTATATTCTTGCTGATGGAGGAGAGAGGACAAAGTGATGACAGAAGAAGAAGGAGATAGGAGAGAGGGAGGAGAGGGGAGGAAGGAGAGAGGGAAGGAGAGAGAGGAGAGAGGGTAGGAGAGAAGAAAAAAGAGAGGAACAAGAGGAGAGAGGGAGGAGGTAGGAAGAAGGTAGGAAGAGGAGAGGGAGGAGAGAAGAGAAGAGAGAGGGAGGGGAGAGAGGGAGGAGGCAAGAAAGAGAGAGAGGAAGGAGAGAAGAGATTGCAATCGGGTTATTTACAGAAAGCACACCTCAGTAATGCATTGGACTGCCCTATACGAAAGAGAGGAAGTGGAGAGAGAAGAGAAAGGAGAAGAGAAAGGGAGGGAGGGAGGGAGGGGAGATAGAGAGAAAGAGGGAGGAGAAAAGGAAAAGAGAGGGCAGAGAGAGAGGAGAGAGAGGGAGGTGAGAGGATGGAGAAAGGAGAGGAAGGAGAGAGGGAGGAGAGAGGAAGGAGAAAGGAGAGAGGGAGGAAGGAGAGAGGAAAGAGAAAGGAGAAAGGAGAGGGGGAGAAAAAAATTGGGGATTTGTTACAATTTGGGATTTTTTGTCTATTGCATGGTAGCATAAAATGT
>JACM01036144.1:0-36978 GCA_000787095.1 Periophthalmodon schlosseri | reverse complement strand
TTTCTTTCATTAACCGGAGGGTACCAAGAATTTCATCCACGTGTATCTTCATACCCTCACCTATGGTCATGAGCTTTGAGTAATGACCGAAAGGACAAGATCGTGGATACAAGTGGTCAAAATGAGTTTCCTCCGCAGGGTGGCTGGGCGCTCCGTTAGAGATAGGGTGAGGAGCTCAGTCACACGGGAGGAGCTCGGAGTAGAATCGCCGCTCCTCCACATTGAGAGGAGCCATCTGAGGTGGCTCGAGCATCTGTTCCAGATGCCTCCTGGGTAGGGCTGGGTATCACCAAGAAGTTGCCAATACAATACGTACCTCGATACGCAGGCCACGATATGATGCGTATCTCGATACTGTGCATTTTTGATACAATATATTTCAAATCGATACGATACAATTCAGAAAAAAATAAAGGCTTTCAGCCTCTTACTTAATGATCAACCCCATCCGTCCATCCATTTTCTTCCACTCGGAGTAGAGCCGCTACTCCTTCATGTCGAGAGGAGCCAGCTGAGGTGGCTCAGGCATCTGTTCCGGATGCCCCCTGGACGCCTCCCTAGGGAGGTGTTCCGGGCATGTCCTACCGGGAGGAGGCCGGGGGGATGACCCAGGACACGCTGGAGGGACTATGTCTCTCAGCTGGCCTGGGAACGCCTTGGAGTCCCACTGGAGGAACTGGAGGTCGTGCCTGGGGTGACGGAAGTCTGGGAGTCCCTGCTTAGACTGCTGCCCCCGTGGCCCAGCCCCGGATAAGCGGAAGAAAATGGATGGGTGGACGTTTAATACATGTGCTTTCTAGGGCTGCAACTAATGATTATTTTAGTTGTCGACTAGTCAGATTATCAGTTAGTCGATTAGTCAAGCAATTAGTTCTACCGTACATTGAGACTTTTTAAATATGTCATTAACCAAAATAAAAAAATATGGTGACTGAAGGCTTCTGGATAGAATTTTAAGAAGAACGTGTATTGATACTTTGCAGCAGATGTCGTCAACATTCCCTGGGGGTATGATGCTAACTGAAGGTACTGCTCTATCTGACGCTCTGTTACTCAAGTTAGGCTTTAATCTGAGTTTTAATTTAACACAATCTGGTTATAAAGAGTTGACTTAGAACTACAACAGGTGAAATGATTTGTCCTCTTTGACAAGTCTCTCACAAATAAAATTACACCCCTCACCTTTGTTGAACATAATACACCTAAACAGGACCATGAACGCTCATATTGATCACAGGTTCCTGAACATTTGTTGTTTAAATCCATTTTGTATTTTTTCTTGAATTTTCAGATAATCTTAACTCTAATACTTTGACAGTATTTGATGTGTGCATTGTATCTCCATGATAACAGCTGCATTCCACCATAGAGATACATGTAGAACACCCCCAGCGTGATGTCACTGCAAAGTATCAATTGATAAGTCTGAAATTGTCTATTCTTCTTTCACATTTTGATTGAATAAAAGTATTTTGGTATGTGTGTTAAAGTTTGTAAAGTCCAGATAATGATTACGATGATCAAAATACAACTATTTTTTATAGTCAACGAGTAACTGTTGCAGCCTTAATGCCTTCAATGCCTTCTGTGTTTTGTTTGTAGGATTTCCTAAAATCATCTAGTAACCTGCTGAATAAGACACTTGAAAGTTCTTGGACATCGAAAAGCTTAGCGGGGAAATTCCTATCCTCTGTGGAGCAGCTAATTGTCAAAGCTGAGTTGAAGGACCAAGAGAAGTGCCAAAATCTGCAAGTTGTCAGCTGCAATGCCATCCACTCACCACAATGCAACAACAATGTTTTCAACAACACTGTGACAATGGACAGTGAAGGAGCAATTTCCATCAAAACTACTGGATTTTTACAACTCGAGAACTACTTATGGAATCAGAGCAATGACAAAATTCCTAATAGCATTGTCATTTCTACCACCAGGCATACAACACAACAAGCAGAAGTTAAAATCAAAATCAACTTCCAACTTTTCCAATCTCGACCGCGTAACACCAAATTGATATGCGTTTTTTGGGATACAAATAGTAGCATGTGGTCCGAAAAAGGTTGCAAGTGGACTAGCGCTTCAATATGCGTGTGCAATCATCTATCTGCATTTGCAATCTTAATGTCAAAATCTAAGCTAGAAGTGCCATACCTTTCCGAAGTCACATACGCAGGGCTCTCTGTGTCAATAGTTTCGCTAATCATTTGTCTTGTTGTAGAGTTGATCATCTGGAATGATATTGTGAAAACTGATACACTGCATTTACGCCATTGCGCCCACGTTAATATATCTGTGTGTTTGCTAGTTGGCAATATTTGCTTTCTGGCTTCGTCCTTACCCGGCAATCTTTCCGATGTATGGTGCAAAACGTTTGTCGTAGTTGAACATTTTTGCTATCTTGCCATGTTTTTTTGGATGTTTTGTCTTAGCAGCATTCTCCTTCACAAAACAGTTTACGTTTCACTGCACGGCATAGGTAAGACAGCCTATTTGAGATTCTCCTTAATCGTAGGCTACGTTTGTCCTTTGCTAATTGTTGTGATTACTTATCTTGCCAACAATGGCGAGGAGGGACACTACTACTCGAAAGAAACACGCTGGCTAGTCTACGACGGCATTTTCAAAGGATCGATTTTCACGTTCATTCTTCCAGTCGGGATCATCGTTTTCGTAAATATGTTTTTCATGTGTCTCGTAATCATGAAGTTGTTGCAGCCCATAAAAGCACAGCAGATGTTGGAGGATAAGGAGAAGAATTCTGGAAAAACCGTGATCCGATCTGTAATCCTCCTGACTCCGGTTTTCGGACTCACCTGGGGACTGGGCTTCCTAATGATCGCCATTGACCTCACAGATGGGCCCAAGGCATACCTGGTCAACTACCTGTTCACCATAATGAATGCATTTCAGGTATGTGGTAATATCTGGAAGAGTGGATTTAAAAGTAGGTCTTGAACTTGGGTAACTAGCCTACAGACTTACCTGGTCAGCCAGAATCACACGCTTTGACAAAATATGAGTGGGTCTGGAACCATATCCTGTCTGTCTCCCCGATTTCAGAGGGTGTGATTGGCAGGCGGATTAACGAATCAAACATGCTCTGTTCCAGTGTTGTATTTCTGTGGGTAAGCCTAATTATGCGCATTATGCATCCCATCTCAAGAAGTGGTAACAAAAAACTTTTGCAAATTTCGACTAGAAAATGTCAAGATATAGAAATATGAATAATTATGTGGTAAAATTACAACATCATTTGTAATTTGTATATAAAAAACAACTTATCCATGCTTCAGTGCTCTGAGCATGCGCAGTAGTGCGGGGAAGCAAATCTAGACAAGGGGATTATATGGACACCACACCGGTAAAAACAAACATGGAGGTTTAGAAGTAAAAGGAAAAAACAGAGAACTGAAAAATGGCGTGGATTTCTGTAAAATCAACAATCGAAGCAAAGTGAAGTAAAATAGTTATATATTTTGTTCTGAATTAGGGATGCACTGATACTGATACTGGTATTGAATATCGGCACCAATCCATGAAAATCTGCTGTATTGGGTATTGGCTCCAAAATATTGCTCCTGCTGGTATCCTGGTTGGACCTATAATATGAAGGTACAATTGTTCCCTAAAGTTTGAATGTGTAAATGTTGATTTGTACACTGATAAATTAAAAAAAAAAAAAAAAATTTACACTTGCAAATTTCGTTTTACGCTTGCAAAAATCGTTTTACACTTACAACTTTGTAATTTTACAAGAGCAAATTGTCTCACTCCTTGGTTCACTTTTATTCACACGACGTTTCGGTCCCTCTGACCTTAAGTATGAGGACAGCCCCTTCCGCTCCCCTTATATAAGTTAAGGGACTGCCCCTTTAAGAGTAATTGACCAATTACGACAGTGAAGAAAATACATTTACAATTAGACCCCAATGTATCCACAAAATTGCGCATAATTCACCAGTTAAAACGCATGGACAATGATCAGAAAAATATAAAGATTATTATTACACTAAAAAGGTAACAATAGTATACCATAAATCTGACATTTTCTAGCAAAGTAAGTGGCGCCTCCAAGAGTTCACATGAACCTCCCTCATACCTCATAGGGAGGGTAAACAAATGTGTGCTCCTCATTACAGCATCCACTTGACATAACATTACAACATTACACTGAACAATAGTTCGTCACTTAAACCTTTTGGGTTAAGAGTTTGTAAGGTCGTGGTCTAACCCGTCTTATTGCGCTTTTATGTTCACTTATGCGGATTTTGAGTTTTCGTGTCGTCTTTCCAACATACGCCAGTCCGCATGGGCAGCGCAACAGGTAAACTACATGGGTTGACGCACATGTAATGACACTTCTAATGGGGAATTTCTTTCCAGTAGAGGGATGGCATAAATGGGAAGTCTTAGTGGTGTTATGGCACTGAGCGCAACTGCCGCACCTATAATTGCCATTAGGAAGAGGTATAATGAGAGTTTGCGCGTTTGGGGTGTTTCTGCTGTAGGAAAAGTCTGAATGTACCAAGGCGTCTCTCAGGTTTCTGCCTCTTCTGTAAGGGAATAGAGGTGGATTTTTTAATATTTGGGCTAATTCTGGATCAGTCTTTAAAATGTGCCAGTGTTTCAAAATAACTGATTTGATCTTGTGGCTCTCCATGAATTTTGCTTTCATCTCTGTTGACTTTTCTACAAAGTTCTCAGTGTTCTGGCACACCCGTCTGAGGCGAAAGAACTGGCTTTTAGGAAGACCTCTTTTCAAGTGCGTGGGGTGCGCACTCGTGGCCAGTAGGAGAGTGTTCTTGTCAGTAGGCTTTTGATACAGTGTTGTACTTAAGAGACCACCCCTGATTTCAATCCACATGTCGAGGAAATTAATTTTCTTTTTACTGACTTCGCTTGTGAATTTTAGATTAGGTTTAAATTGATTAATCAAATTCACAAAGTCTGTTACTAGCTCATGATTGCCTCGAAAAACACAAAATATATCATCAAAGTATCTGAAGTATAGCAAAATGTTCTTGTGATGAGGGTTGTGTTCAGGGTTGAAAATGTATTGTTCAAAATAACCGTTATATAGATTGGCATAATTGGGTGGGCATATAGTGCCCATGCTCATGCCTGACACTTGTTGGTAAAATGTCTCATTGAAACTGAAGTAATTATATTTCATGACAAAGATCGCCAAATTTAGGAGAAATTCAGTCGGGGGCTTCTCAAACTGTTCACGTATTTGTAGATAGAAGTTCATTGCGTCCAGCCCCTCCTCATGTGGGATATTAGTGTAAAGACTGGAGACGTCTAATGTCAGTAGATATGCGTCTTCAGGGAGATCAGTAACTGCCGATATTTTATTGATAAAATCTATGGAGTTTTTCAGATATGCTGGCAGTTTCTGTACATGTTCTTTTATGTAAAAGTCCATATATTCCGACAGAGGAGCCAATAACGAGCCAATTTGTGCTACGATAGGACGGCCCGGTGGGTTATCAATATTTTTATAAATTTTTGGCAGTGTATAGAAAACCGGTATAATAGGGTTTTTGCAACACAGGAATTCGAACTCTGATTTAGTCACCCACTCACGTGATAATGCAGTCTCTAAGTGCTTGAATATTTCACTTTGAAACGCTAAGGTGGGATCTTTGTTTGTTTGCCCTCCCTCTGAGCTATGAGGGAGGTTCATGTGAACATGTGAAGAGTGAGACAGTGTGCGGGAGTCTTCTTAACCTTTCAAGTGCTTCTCCTCCGACGCACCTGTCACCCAGTCCGGTGTGCAGAGTCTACACAGGAACAAGTACAAATTTGAAAATTACGCTTTCACGAGTTTTGAGACATTTCGTTGTGCCGAGTTTGTCTCAAAACGATTTGTAAGCACAACACGTTAACTCAAACGTTAACACGTTTGAGTTAACTTCATCATTCAGCATCTGGGCATACAAAAATACACTCGTTCTAAGTTGTGACTTCTTTCAGTGCCGCTGCCTGGCTGTGAGCCCCGCACCTGGCCCATTAACTGAACTGAACAAAGCTGAGCCAGGAGTCTGTCGCTACAGTCCTGGCCGGGTTTCCCTTCATGGTTCACTGGTTCACATAGAGTACACCGTCGCGTCAAGCACCAACTCTCTGGCCTAAGAAGCCCTAGGACCGCGCGCTGTGAGCGCGTAAATTGGGATGTGCGTCTTGGGCAGTGCGCTCCCAGTTTTCACTTTATGCTCGTATGTTTCAGGTGATTTGTGGTTGCTCTGCCTGCAAAGGTGGAGCTGTGGCACTAATGTGGGGGCGACAGCTGTTTTGTCTTTTGACTTTTGTTTTATTCACTATTTCCAAAGACACAGTCCCCGATACTCTGGGTATCAGTGACCGTATATAAGTTGTGGATCATGGACTGCACGAGCAAGGGGGCGAGTTCAGCGTTTTTTGTGAATGGAAAGAAGGAATTAATACTGGTCTAATGTATTGTATTCTCCCCAGATGCTATGAAGTTAACTTAAACATATGTTATGTCTTCACATTGTTAATTAAACCCAATGCTATATTATGTGGAGCCTGCTCTGTTCTGTAATAAGTGCCTTTAGGAATCCTTTCTCCAGGTTAACTGGAGTGGTGTTGTTGCTAAAAATTTAACATCTAATGTTTGTAACCACTTGTAATGCCACACTAGCCTTATTAGCAGAAAAAAGGCGGGGCGATGTCCGCTAGCATAAGGTGCTAACTAATGCTAACGTCGTTTTCTGAAAGACTTAACACTTTTGTAGCCACTCTGGCTTTATCTACGCAATTTACCTTGGTATACAACTTATTAATCAAGTAATCAAATATTTTATGTGTTTTAATGAACAAGAATAGATTTATACTTTGCTGATCCCATGCCCAAATTGGAAAATACTAGTTTACTGTACATTTTTTCTCGTATGATTTCCGCTAAGCCCCGCCCTTTTTCTCTGTGACAGTCGTGTGATTCATGCTAAGCCCGGCCCCTTGTCTAACAACATTCACACATCCCCATTCGCCCCGCCCCTCGTGTGACAGTCGTGCTAAACCCCGCCCCTTTTCTCATATGGTTCATGCTAACCCCCGCCCCTTTTCTCATGATTCCTGCTCAGCCCCGCCCTTTTCTTGTATGGTCCACACTAAGCCCGCCCTTTTTCTCTGTGACCCCCCCTTCTCTGCGACAGTTGTGATTCATGCTAAGCCCCGCCCCTTTTCTCTGCAACAGTCATGCAACTCATGCTAACCCTTTTCTCTGACGTCATTCACACTAAGCCCCGCCCTTTTTCTCTGCAACAGTTGTGTGATTCATGCTAAGCCCCGCCCCTTTTCTCTGTGACAGCCCTGCCCCTTTTCTCTGCCACAGTCATGCAACTCATGCTAACCCCGATGTGTAGATTGTTTGTGTAGGTGACACAGAAGTATATGTACATTGCTGTAGTGTTGTAAAGTAGGGGGGATGTGAGCTCTATAACAGGTTTTAAATGGTTAATAACACATATCACATAAAGGTGACATACTGTCTGAATTCGGGTTAGCTACTCCATTACTGTATATAAACCATTTTAGCCATTGCCACAGCAATGCCGGCCCCTTCTAGCCCCGCCCCCTGCTGTCTTCACTTTCCAATCAGCTGTTTCATGAGTTTTGAGACATTTGTTGCGCCAAGTTTGTCTCAAAACGATTTGTAAGTGCAAGCATAATTTTCAGATTTGTACTTGTAAAATTACAAAACTGTAAGCCTAAAACGCTATTTGTAAGTGTAAAACGATATTTATAAGTGTAACATTTTTATTTACCAGTATACAAATCAACATTTACACATTCAAACTTTTTGGAACAATTGTACCTTCATACTATAAATTGATGAAACAATTTACTGGTTGTAGTTGGTCCAGAAAGTCTCAGAATGTTTGAGCTTTTAATACAAAGTTGTTCTGTAGTTACTTGTGAGATAAATAACAGCTACATAACATATTTTGTCATACAATTTTTTTGTCTTTAGGAAAATAAAGCTTATTTTTAGTCTCTGCACTGATATTGGTTGATCTCGGGTATCGGCAGACACTTAAAGCCATAGTATTGGAATTGGTATCAGAACTGAAAAAGCTGGATTTGTGCAAATCCTATTCTGAATGATACAATAACAAACGATACAATAATGAACGATAACTTTCGAGGGGACATCATCTACATTTGAGAAATAGGTGATACAAATGAGTGGCTGTGGTGGAACTGTCCCAAGTTAGGATGGTCACGTTCTATGGTCCGATTCCAGACCCTTCTGGATTCGATCAAAATGTTGAAGAGACTAGCTGGTCAGGCAACCTACAGAGTAGGCCACAATAACAAATTCATATTGAAAGTGACACAAAGCTTTAGGATTATTCTCCTCCAAAGAATTATTCTCCCAAAAGATGTACAATATTGTTAAAATCATGAGCTGCATAAACAAATGGCGTAATTAAACACATAAGTAGTAATTTAGTTAACTTTCTACAGCTCAAATCTTAAAAGGTTGAGGGATGTTGATGATCTAATTTTAGTGCTCATCATGAACGTTTATAAAAAAGTGCTACAGAGCTGCATCACTTTTTTAGAATTACAAATGCCAGTGACTACATCTTATTTTAATCAAGTATTGACTTATTCATTATTCAGATATTCAGATAACCATTATTGGTGCATTATGTTACTTTTCTGGTAGAGGGACCGCAATGTCATTGCTTTGCCATTTTTGTGGCTTCAAAACATTTTTGCCTGGTCACCTGTGATACAGGTTTAATGCCATACTATGGAACATTCAAGGCAAAGTAATGACATTTCAATTGGGACAAGAAGATGGCAGACCCTCCACCATAAAAGTTACATAGTGACCCTTTAATTACTTGATATTTCCTATGACAGTATGTAATATTTGCTTTATTATTGCATTCACAGGGCCTGTACATCTTTATCACGACATGTGTGGGCGACAGAATGGTAAGTCGAGGCAAAACAGAACTACTTCAAATAATATGTCTTATGTCTTTAAATGTGTGGTGGTAATACTTTTGTGCATTGTGAATTTGTGCAGAGTTACGGATTTGTAATCATAATATAAATAACTGATAAACCAAAGAATGCAGAATTAAAGGCCCTGTACCTGATTTTTTTCAGTGTATGTAGTATTTGTCTTGCCCCAGTACTGTTATATTGTATAAGCAGGTCTTGAGATCAAAATAAGTCTGCTTTGTACTGTATGCATCTAATTATGAACCATTTTATTATCTGAAAATCAAGAAGCGCGCAGTAGCATACTAGTTGTTGGTATCTCTTTGTGACTGCAAAACTCCACTCTGGTCTCGCGCTTATAAATTCATTGCAGTGGTCCAAAGTTTTTACTCAATACCTTATGCATTCTCAGCATCCTAATTCATGTGTATGTGTAATACATTGTTCAATCGTGATTTTAATTGTGATTCATTGAGACAGGTGCGTGAGGGGCTGCGAAGATATTTTAGGAAGAAAACTATGGTATGTTTTGACAAGTTTAAATCAAAACATCTTTATTATTATTTTTGAATTGTAATATTTATTTCCTTAATTTTCAGGGTGTCTCATCTTTCTCTTCAAGCTCCAGTGTGGACCAATCATCAATCAACAAGTCATCCCAAAATTAAAAGATTAATGCCAAAATGTTGGGTCGGGAGGGACTGCTGTGATTGTTCACTTTGATCACTTCAAATGACCAGAGTTGGGGTTAGGGAAATGGTCCTATATTATAAAAAATTGACTCTTGTGAGCTTTAAGCTAAGTTATAATGCTGTTACCTCCTCAAAAACATACCTAGGGTTGTGTTTTGTTTATTCATACATAGCTTTAAGCTAAGTTATAATGCTGTTACCTCCTCAAAAACATACCTAGGGTTGTGTTTTGTTTCATTCATACATGTTTGAGTAGCCATTTTTCATTAGTCTGTCTACATCTCCAAAGCTTAAAATCCTCTGTTCCACCTTGTGAAGTCATGAAGCTGTAGTTTTCAAAATAACAGCTACCTTTTACCTATAGTTCAGTACAGCTTGGCAATTCCAGGGCTGAAATCCAAATTATTCTAGTGAAGGTGTATGGGGTTTAAAAAAACAGTGGGACACTTCCTGTATTAGCACATGACTTCACAAGGTGGAAAAGAGAGAACTCTCAAGCAGGGTTTGTGTGTTAAGCATGTAAATTAAACAGGACACAACTCAAGATATGTTTATGATTAAGGGCTGCGGGTTTAGGGTTGTGGTTAAGTTTAGGAACAGGATTATGTTAAGGTGAGGAAAATGGGTAGTTAGCAGAAACGCCTTACTAGCCTTATCTCACCTTGCACCATAAAATAAAACAAACGAGTCAAAAAAGGCCTGTTCATACCAGCATATAACGACAGAAGCTAACACGCTGCAATCAAAGCTACGTGATCGCTTCCATCCCTCTAATCTAGCACTAACAAAATGAAAACGTCAAATAATGGATATAGAATTCAGACATGAAAATTTTTAATATTGATTATGAGTATTTTGAGTATTGAGCATATTTAGATTGAGAGTCAAGTCTATATGCAATGACATTAGAGGGGTTATTATGCAAAATCAACTTTTTTTGAGTTTTCTGCCATATTATAACGTCATTCCCTCATCAAAAACATGCCTGAAGAGGTTTTATATGCCATTCATGCATGTTTGAGTAATCTTACAATCTCTCCCACAAACCCTCCTCTGTGCATAGATAGGGTCAAGCACTTATCCTCATGGTCAACACATTTTTTTAGGTATATTTGTCCCGTGAAGACAGCAGACATGTAAATGCTCAATAAAAGAATGTCACCGTCACTTCGCTCCCCTTTCTCCTGCCTCCAAAGCCTTTAGAGTGCCCTAAGCAGAATTTGCAGTTGGGGCTCTTGCCACTTCAGGGCCACATATTCATATTTGACAAAATTAAGACATCATCTCAACCAGAGCAATAGCCACAAGTATAACAAATTTCTGGTGCATTTTAATGTGTTCCAGTTGACTAAAGTGGGCTTACATTTATAATTTTTTTTTTATGTCATAAAATGCAGAATTTAAGTAGCCAAAATGGTACACTTAAGTAAGGGTACACTTACTTCAAAATCATAATACTCAAGAAGTACAAACTAGTGATCCAAGTTAGAGGATCTAAGTCTGGACATAAAATCAGATTTATAAATATCAGATAACTTGGGAGGACTGAACATTAAATAATGCACAAAATCTGGTAACTTCAAAGAATAGACAATAAAAAGAGGATCTTAGGATCACATCATTTTATGGTTTATTGTCAGGTTTTGGATGCAGAATTGAGTTACAAGACATACATTTGCATACAAAATTAGCAGAGATTTTGTGTAAATGCACATATTAATGAGTAGGGATGCAGAGATGCCAGTATTGGTTAGATACCAGGTGCCAACACTTGTACTTGTTAGTGGGCTGCCGATACCAAGAGCCGATACCACTGTAACTGTGCTGCCTCTTATTTGACACAACTCATCTCTCACCTGAGCAATGTGCTCTGTGAGCAGAGGAGACCATAAAGAAGCACATTAACCGTTCTGCATGTTTAGCTCAGCTTTAATCATATGTGACTGTCACATGAACTATAAAAATATTTACGACTCTAAAGGTTTTTATAGTTCACAAAGGATAGCGCAGTGCTTGTGTTTATGATAGTAGCATGCTAACGTTGCCAAGTGGCGCTGGCGATTATTTGCATTGTAACTTATAATTGACAAACAGCGACTGAATAGAGCTGGTTCAGAGATTTTAAAAGAGTTTTAGCATGTCTAAAAGTTAGACAACATTTACTGTTATGCTAACATTGGCCCCTTAGCGGAGCGCAGGCTGCAAAGACCAAGTGTAAATATTAAAGCCAGGTACTTATTTAAATAAATTATATTGGAATTATACCTAACTACAGTGATTTCAGTAGAATTTTAAAACAGCCTCTCAAATAAGCATTCTAAGATGAAAAAGTAGGCTATCCTATAAAAATCCTATGAAATGTATTAGGCTTAGCACTATAATCACCTGTAAAAAATGTCTGTTATAGGTACTCGGCATCGGCGAGTACTCAAAATGAAGCACTTGTACTCGTTTTTGCAGTGGTATTGATGCATCCCTATTAATGAGGATTCACAAGGCATTCAGGAGTCATTCACAGGTCGTTCTTTCGTCCAACAGATGTAACAAAGAGGTTTCTGCCATAGCATACCTCTGCTGCCTTAGCACACCCAGAGCACGCCTCGAGGGAAGGGGGTCCATCACACTGGTGTAAACATGTAGCTGTCCACACCCGACTCAAAAACAAATGTAGCAGCACATATTTAGCTACTGGAAATAAAATACATCTAATCATTTTAGAGGGATATTTAGACTTGTATAAACACCCGAGCGCCGTTTAATTAAAAAACAACAACTTTCCAATCATTATTTTCAATATAAATGTATGGGCTCTTGGTGGCCCTCTGATGGCCTCGGGACCCTAAGCACCTGTTTAATCTGCGTATAGGCTGGGCCGGCCATGCCTGCTTCTCACTTGCTCATGTGCGTCTACCTGTCGCAGGTTCAGACTCCACGTGTGTCTTAACCTTAATAGCACAAAGCACCAAATCAAAGACTGTAGGTGCAGTTTAGAGTCCATAAAGATGTTCTACACAATCTAAACTTTAGCCATTTTTTATTTTTGCACAATCCACCTCTTATTCACGATGTTATGAGCAGAACAGCTGATGCAATAATAGCCTATATCTGTAGATTCAATAGCATGAGTATACTGCATTGATGCATGCTGCATTTCTCAGAAAAGATCAGTTGAATTCTAATAAAAGCATAACACTTACGGTAAGTCTAGGTGTGGGGACAAAAGTTTTAGACTGGACTGTAGCTTCTTTGGAGCGTTTGTCCACAGCCCAGTGTGAGGCTGCTGCTCAGACAGTAGCTACGCTCAATGCGTTGGAAAGCAGGGGCAGAGCACAGGGAGGGAGCAGAGGGCTGGGGCACCATAGAGAAACAAGTGATCAGTCTCTCTAAAATGGACGTTAATGACAAATATGGCATAAAAATAGGCCAGTTGTTATAGTCTAATAAACAATTGCATGTTTTGAAACTTGGAGAGAAGTAGGCTACAAACCCATTATTCAATATCAGGTGATTTCTTCACCTAAAACACCCCAGATTACAGGAAATTACATTTTTATCAAAAGCTCCTGAGGGAGGGACCCTAGACTCCTCTCACATGTTCCTTTTTTGCTCTGTCTCTCATTTTTAAAAATATTCTTGTTGGTCTCTTAGGTCATACACCTATGCACAAAGCTTTGCTGCTAAACCTCAGCAGGCACACACCTAAAGGTAATCTCTAAAGAAGCTAAATATTTTTTTTCCTACTTTAAAACCTGTGGATAAACTTATTTTAAGTGATATGGAAAAGTGCCCTTTTTTCTTGGTTGAGCACCTGCCCCTCAAAACGTCTTTGCACGTCCCTGGTTAGCCATAGATCACCCATGCTCCCGCACGGCAGCTTTCTATAAATATATACAAAAGCAGGATACAAAACATTACACTACAACTTCACAAACCTGATGCGATGTGCAGTAGTTTCATTAGCGGGATGAAGGGGAAGTTACCACGAGGAGCTAAATAAACATTTCAATATGTTGTTTTGGGCAAATATAGCATATAGTAAAATGATAAAAGGTAACATGGTGATCTAAATATGTTCTGTGTTAGCAATTAATACCCCATAGAAGTGATTGATTTTATTATAAAAAGGTTGGTACCACTTTATATAGCTACAGAATGAAAAAAGACTTAATTATTAATGAACAAATTAAACATGATTCAGGCTTAGTAACTACTTAATTAAGGGGGTTAGAGTTAGGAGTTAGAATATTAGTTTATTAACCATTTAAGTAGTTACTAAGCCTGAATCCTTCTTAATAAACTATGAATTAAGTCTTTGTCAATGCTTTATTAAAGTGGACCTATTATGCTAAAGCGACTTTTCAGAGCTTTTAACCATGTTATAGTTGTTTCCTCTCACCATTAACTTGCTGGAAGTTGTATTTGGAGTGATTCGCACATGTTTGGTGTTTTGAATTTAAGCGGTTAAAGATTGCTCATTTTGCTGATCAACTCCAATTTTCACTGTCACTGGTACATGCCCACTACTTCGTTTTCCAATTTTATTTTCTTAATCAGTGATACCCGTAGGATTCGGCAGCGTCACCAGTGTAGCCATTTTAGTATAAATGAAAAAAAATCCTGTACTCGCTAGCGTGATCTGCAACAGAGCTGCCGACAACTTCACTGCTCTTTATTATGTTGATATTTGCGGCGACATCAGCTCCCAGTTGGCACCACAGTTTTGTAATGCAGAAGTCAGCGGATTTATTTCTTCTAGTTTTAATGTAAAAGTCGTTTTACATTAATATTAATGTCCAAATGTCCAATTGATAACATAATGATCCATGTGTAGTTATTATAAAGTATTACCAGAAGGTCTTTTCGTATGTGTTTTAGTATAGTCCAGATTCAGCTACACTTCTTTATAGTCGACTACAATTAGTTAGTATTAGTATTAGTATTACAATTAGTTGATTAGTTGTTGCAGCCCTAGTAGCAGATGAGGTTTTAAAATGGGCTGTTCACATTATTTTGAAATACTTGTATCATGGATGCATTGTGTGGTGTTGATATTGTCTGTGTTTTCTTTGCTGTCCTGGCTCCACTCCTCATCCTCCTCATCCAGTCTGAGGCCTTTCTGAGCGGCCATTTTACGATGGGCCTGGGACTCCGCCTCTGCCCTGTAAAACATGGCTGGTTACTATTGATGTTAAATGTATATTAATTGTATGTTTTGGTATGTGGGAAAATGTATTTACTAAAACACATATGTAATCATTGTAAAGCGTTTGCATGGAAAAATATATATTCACATTTCTGTAGGTAAATGAAGCAAAAAATGTTATTATATACAATAAAATCATACTTTGATATTGTTTTATGTGTCAGCCGAACAAGAATACCTTTATCATTGCAATGCTTTACATCAGGGGTGTCCAAACCTTTTTCATCAAGGGTCACGTTTCAAAAACCAGACAAAGTGGAGGGTCGATAGAGGATCATATATGGGTGGTCAATACAGTGTACATTCACATCAGGTTTACTGAGCCACCAGACCTTTATTCATGCTTAGATGCTCAATAGGACACACTAAATGTTTGATATTGACTTTATCAAGGTAGAGTTTCAAGAAAAGTAGCCTATTGCTTAACGTAATATGGGCCAATTCACCTGGAAGCCTGAGGGCCATGAGAAATGTGTCTGAGGACCAGGCCATAGTTTGGACATGGCTGCTTTACATCATTCCTATAGGTTAGGCAAACACACCATAGTGGTGGAAAGTCAGTTCTGTAGCCACAGCTGCCCCGGGGCAAACATGATGAAAACATGGGCACCACAGGCCTTCTCCCACATTCTGTGTATTAATCTGTTTGCCTGATTGGTGATGGTTAGAGAGGTGTCTTGCTCAAGTACACCATCACAGACTGCACTGGTCAGACTTTGGGACACTGAAACTAAAACATGAAAATACTAGTTAATATGTCATAAAATATTTCATACTAGATTGTTATATATGTACAATAGGTTAATATGTGGACTGTGTAACTTTTCTGGTGGGGGGTCTTCTACCTGCTTGTCTACATGGGGACCTTACTGCTTTGCCTAGAATGTTCTACACTATGGCATTAAACTTATCACCAATCAGGCAAACCCATTTTCTACACTACCAATGTGGAAGAAGTGTCTGAAGGACACAATCACTTAATGCACTGGTGAGGATTTGAGACTCTGAGCACTACAACATGAAAATTATTAAAGGTCCTATATTACACAGAACTGACTGAGCTTTTAGCCCTTTAGAATGTTGTTACCTCCTAACAAACATACCCAAACTTGTGTTTTATTTCATTCACACATGTTTGAGTAATCCTTTATTATTAGTCTGTCTACATCTCCAAAGCTCAAAATACTCTGTTCCACCTTATGATGTCATGTAGTGGTAGTTTTCAAGTTAACAGCTACCTTTTACTTTTTGTTTAGTAGAGATTGGAAATTCCAGGGCTGAAATCATCCAAATGATTCTAGTGAAGGTGTATTAAGTTTAAAAACACAGTGGAGCACTTCCTGTATTATCACATGACATCACAAGGTGGAGTGTTTTCTGTTTGAGAGGAGAGCTCTAACCTAAATATGCAGAATTTGAATGAGAATGAAAACAAAACACAACTCCGGGTATGATTTTGATGAGGAAACAACAGATCAGAAATAGCACAATATGGGCCCTTTGAAGTGCCTATGATAGGTTGGACTACACATTTTACTAAAACAGTTAGGATCATTATATTTAAGAATTTACTAAAAATGTAAAATATTTTTTCTAATTTGGCAATTTGTTTTAGGTTTCAAATTTTATTTCCTGGTTGGAAATCATGACATCACGCTAGGGAATGCCATTACTGTTACCTTGTTGTACACTGGGCCAAAACTCCTCTATTGTACACAGAAATTAATATTTGATGAATCAAATTTTAAGAAAACACCTTTATTTTGTTGAAACAATGTTTAAAATATTAGAAACAATTAGTTTCTGGTGTAAATTATGCCTAATTTGGATAGAATTCTCCCTACTGTGATGTCATCAATATGGAACTCTATAAAATAGAACTCTCTACTTTCTGTAATTTTTAACATATTTTTCAACTTTCCTTCGCAAATTGCTTCTTGATTGGTGTAAAACTATCATCAGAACCTGTCATACGCACTTTAAACATAACGTAACATAACGTAATTAGTCAGAATCATACTTTTTGAGGAAAAGGGCGCACTCCTTATGGCCGTAGATCTGCGCGATGCGAGCGGGCGTGTCTCCGCAGCGGTCGGGTTTGTCCATCGGAGCGTGGTGCACGTGGAGCAGACGCAGGACGCCCACACGACCTGATTCAGCAGCGAAATGAGCCGCGGTCCAACCCACCTCCGTCTGAAGACAGGCCCGAGCCCCGTGAGCCAGGAGGAGCTGCACCAACTCGGTGTGGCCTGGAGGGGGCGTGAGAGAGTCGGCAGAGAACGACAGACTCTGACGTCCTCTGACGACCCAACAGTGTTGACCCCTCATGTGTTTGATCTTCAGAGACATGAGGGGTTAACACTGGTAGTACACAGAATTCATGACATGCCGAGGCTCTATCCATCCTATTAACTATTTTCATTTTCGTTGAACCATAGTCCTACTTGTTTTTGGGGGAGGCCCTTCCCGACCATAATTAGCCCAAAGTTTACTTACTTTTTACTTACTTACTTAACCTACTTACTTGCCTTAATGCCATAACGAGGAACATTCAGGGCAAAGCAATAACGTATCATAGTGGCAAACCCCCCCACTAGAAAAGTTACATAGTGCATCTTTAAAACTGAATGCTGGATTTTTAAGCCATGTTACTGGTCAGATCTGTGTGACCCCACTCACAAAAAGAAAGCCTGTTTTTCATGGCATTTTCATAGCAATAAAACACCTCCTGTAATTGATTTGCAAGAGGGATATGTTTAATGCCATAGCGAATATTGTAGACGAAACAATAACATATCATGGTAGCAAACCCCCACTAGAAAAGTGCATCTTTAAAAATTAATGCTCATTTTTTTCACCAACCCGAAACTCGAAGCCGCGTACGTGACCGCCAGTCGCGCACTTTACCCCCGGACCTCCCCTCTCCTAAAGCCGTCCAAACCTCACTCACCACCGGCTGCAGCCCAGTGGAGCGGGGTCTTGTAGCTCCAGTCAATGTCTCTCTGGTTCGGATCGCACTTGTTCTGTCTCAAAATCTCCTCCACGGCGTTGAAGTCCCCCGCGGCCGCCGCCTGGTGCAGCTCGGACATGGCGACTTCACAGTGGGCCTTGCGTCTCCAGGCAGCGGCCAAACACCCGAAGGAGGGAGGGCGAGACTGAAGAGCAATCTGCAGACAATTTAAAGGGTGCAATATGAAGAGACGGTGGAATAACCTAGTTATGATGCATGTAGGCTTCTGAATACTAATTTTGAGTAGCCTAACTGTATTCCGGTACAGTTATTTTTTCACTTGGTGGTATTCAGAATAGTTACTTTTCTGAAATCAAAGGATAGAATACATTTTAATGCAGGTATTCAGTATTCTGTAATTAAATACATTTTCAAAGTATTCTTCCCATCACTGGTTATAATGGTTATAACTGGTTATTTACCTCAACTGAGGAGCAACACTGACAGAAGAGCAATAAGCGGGGTGTAGATCAGTCTATGGGTGGAATATGAAAAGAGTGGAAAAGTACACTATAGAATTAAAGAAATTTTATTAACTCTAGACCTACATTTTCAACTTAAACACAAAGAAATAATATGTGGCAATAACCTATCAGTACAATTTATTTTATTTTATTTAAACTTAATATTTTTTGTAGGCTGCGATTTTTTGTTCCAACTTTGAACCCAACAATCTAGAGAAGGCCCGTTTAGTCAGTCTGATACCTTCTTGTTAGTTCTTTGGCTAGAATGTTTGACAGTATGACATTACATGTATTCATCTCCATGGAGACAAGCAGGCCAAGTTACAGGTCAGATCTGTGTAGAGGCAACACCACTCACGTTTTTTCTATTTAAATAAAATGGCAAAAAAAACAGAAGTCTAATGCCATACTATGCAACCATTCAATTGGAAACATGCAAGAGAGCAACACCTCACCAGAAAAATGACATGTTGCATCTTTAGTAGGGCTATATTTGATTAAGGAATATTAAGTGTTCATTTAAAACTTTTCCAATAGTAAAATGGGAAGGAAGAATGTGACAATTACTGTGACCAGTTATAGACTTAAGATTATATTTTGTCCTAAATTTGAACTCAACTGACTATTTCACCATCATTAGAAAACTTAACACAATTGTATTATTATAGAAAGACAAGGAAAAACGATTACTATGGTGGCGGTAGTAGTATACCCAAACACCTCTGAATCAAAAGTGTCATCCTATGGACTTCTATGGCTTCTCAGACTTTCAAAGTTTAAAAGTTTGGCATTTTAGTATCTTAAAAAAAAAAATAAAAAAAATACCATTCAGCAGAGGTTTATTTATTCATATAATGGCATGGTTAATAACACACAGAACATATGATAATATATCTAATGCATCTTTAAAATAATGCTGCTTTGAACATAAATTTGACAAATAAATGTAACAAAGAATAATTATATTAGGTGTAATTAGCATCAAGCTACTTTTAATTGTGATGTTTAACATAAATCATTTTTTTTTTATTTAATGAATTTGATAGTACAGCCTCTTCTCCTGATGTCGTGGGATTTTTCAACCATCTTGTAAAAGTCCCCAGGTCTGAAATAAATTAGAAATGTGGTTTAAGCAACTATTTCAGCCTCAAACAGTGACAGAGATAACAAATACAACAGATACAGAAATATATAGACCAAAAACAATCTAATGAACAGACACAACTGGTTCCAACTTCCAACAGTAACATTTCCATTAATTTGTCCCATAAGCTTTCAAATGTATGTGATGGTGGTGGTTAATGAGCCATGATGAGGTAACTACATAAAACTAATAATTTGATTTTAAAATCTAAGGAAAAAAATAGGAAAAATATATAATAAGGAAATATAATATATAATAATAAGGGAAAAAGTAATATACTTCTAGAGCCTGAGGTATGTGCATGTTGAATACTTTATAACTTGAATAAAAGTGAATTAACATGAACACTCATTCACACCTGTTCACAATTTTAAAGTGGATCAAGTTCCTTCAGAATCTAAAAGATTTGCAGCTTTTTACCATAAAGCTATACTGTCTAAACCAGACTTGGAGAGACTTATCCACGAGTTTGTCTCCAGTAGGTTAGACTACTGTAACGGCCTGCTCACTGGCCTCTCCAAACGAGCCTTAAGACAGCTGCAGTACATCCAGAACACTGCTGCTCGGGTTTCTGCAGTGGCTTTCTGTGGCTCAGAGAATAGTCTTAAAAGCAGCTCTGCTTGTGAACAAGTCTCTCCATGGCCTAGCACCAAAGTACATCTCCGACATGTTAGTGCCATATGAACCATCTCGCACTCTGGGCACCATCAGGAGGCCAGTCCCTGAGGTCCTCAGAGTCAGAACTAAACATGGGGAATCAGTGTTTCAGTTTTATATAGCCAAAATGTGAGATAGGCCTCTACTCAAACAATGTTTAAATTCAGACTCAAAACAGCTCTGTTTAGCTGTACATATGACTGAAAGGTTTTTATTCTGCATTCTTCTCTTTTAGTGTTAATTTTTATGATTTGTTTGTATTGTGATTTTAACATTTTTCTCATTCTGTTAAGCACATTGAATTATTTTATGCACAAAATGTTCTCTAAAAATAAACGTGCTCAAAAAGGTTGGGTTCACGTGACATGACAGCATTAACTGCTCATAGTTTAAACTATAGACTGTATAAAGAAGTGGACTAAGTTAGTTATACGTTACTCATAACGTATGGCTCCAGCCAAATGAAGCTCATTGAGGCTAGCAGTTACAGGGGCGAATTTGGAGCCAAGTTCCATATTTGGAACTTCGACCGTGAGTATCATAGCAACCAAACAACCAATCTGGAGCGAGGCTGTTGAAGGTAACATCCCTTCCCGCCCACACCGCTTAGTAAAGCTTGCAAAAAAAGCCTGTAGCTAACGCTAGAGGGAGCAACCTCGGGGAATGAAGGCGCCTGATTTGTCTGTTACTGTTGTTCATATCATATATGATATATGATTTGCGTACACAATAGCGAAATAAAATACCAGAATCATGTAGAGCGAGTTAATATGATCATTTTAAGACCAAAATGACAAGGCTTGAGAGGGGTGACAATTTTTCAAAGTAAAGTGAATTGGAGCCAGAGTCAATGGAGCTGGAAGCGCGCCCAAGAGCACTTCCTATCTGGAACACAGCTAGCCTGTTAGCTATGTCCATTTATATATACCAGTCTATGGTTTAAACTGAGTTGGAGGACAGGTCAGAATTCTATAGTGGAATAGGCTCTGTGCACAGTAGCGTCCAGCAATCTCACTGTTGGAGTTGCTACTTCCTGTTGAATTTTAGCTCTATAGAGGTTTTTGCGAAGTCACACTAAAATTTATAAATATTTAAAGATAAGGCAGTGGACAAGGAGCGGCGGGTAGATGTCACTGACAACATGTTAAAAACTACTCAAAAAACAAAACAGGACACTTCTGTGTTTAGAAAGAGAGATATTTGTGTCTTAAATCTAATGCTAATTATTTGGCAATGGCATGTAGTCATTTTGGTACAAATGAACAAAAAAATCTGCAGCTCACTAGTATGATGTGCAGCTATCCATAAGAGATGCCAACAAGTTTTCTTACATGGAAGTCAGTGGACTTGTTTCTTTTACTATGTCATTTTAGATGAATATTGCGATTTAAAATGTCCAAATTATAACATAATGATCCACGGGTGTCATAGAATTTAACTATATAGAAGACACAAGCACAATAGGTCTTCTTTAGCGGCTTTGTGGATCACAAGTTTTGATATTTCTTTCATAAACAGTGGAAATCTCCCCTAAAATTATATAGACCCCTGCCCTCCATCTGAAATGATGACATAAAATTCCACCACGTGAACGCAACCAGCATTCAGAAAAAAAAAAAAAAAAAAGATAAAGTTTAGATTTTTTTTTCTACCTTGACCTTATTCCAGTTGCTTGTTACTTTGGGGATGGAAGTCCTGTCAGCTTCCTGCAAAAAACAAAAAACAAACAAACACACAAACAAGTTTTATCAATAAACTTTTACAAAAATGCTTTTACCTGCTCCACTGACTTTTGGGGTTTCGTAAGCCGATCTTCTCCAGTACTTCTCCATCAGCTTATTCACATCTGTCCCTCCTTCCATCTCGATCTGCACTGAATACTGTGGTATCGCAAAGTCTGTATTTTCCATCACGGTCATAATCTTCACTTTTAGCAGTTTGTCCAGAATCGTATTGTAAAAACTGTCACATACTTTGTCATCCCATGTTCCTTGTGATTGATCAAATCCATATAACATGCACAAAAATGCCTGGGGAGGTTCATCAAGTAGATTTTGTGGCAAGATTCTTGCATCTTTAATCATTACATCGTCTGTTTCGTTTCCATAATCGACAAAAACTACACTGAACTTTTCGTCATTTTTTTCACTGACCAGTGCTCTGTGCCATTGGTTGTCGTCTGAAAACAGAGCCAAGCATGAATCTCCCTTATTCAAAGTTGTGGGGACCGGTTGGGATAGTCCTGCTTGTTGTGCTATTTTTTTAATATGCTGATCGGCCCAAGAGGCGAACTGGCACCAAAAAAAATGCGGGTCACCTATACAGGTAGCATAAACTAGCTCAGTTTTGTTCAGGGTTACACTGGGATTCTTATAGGTCATTTTCTTGGTGGGATTTGACTTGGCTTGCTCATTTTTATCGGGTTCAGTTGAATCATTGTCCACGTTGCTATTCACTTTCCAATACTTTTGCATCACCTCCTTAACTGACTTGGTTCCGCATTCTATGTCAACAATAAATTGCCACTGTTTGTTATCTCTGTTTATACATTTGCAAATTGGGGTCACTTTAAGAAGCTTGTCAGTTAAGAAATTGTCAAAATAATCGTAAGCTGCATCATCCCAGTCTCCTTTAGAGTAGTCAAATCCATCCAAGCAGCAAAAAAATGCTCGGGGAGGGATTTTGAGCAAACTTTGAGAAATTGGACGCACATTAGCGATCATTACATCACCTTCATTTCCATAGTCGATAAACAAAACAGAAAACTTGTCTTCGGTTTTGCTTAGAATTTGGGCACGATACCAGCAACAGTCAGTGAAAAGTGCTATACATGTGTCACCGGGGACAAGACTATTTCCGAAATTCCAATCTAGTCTTGGCATTCTTGCTTCGTCTTTAGCCATTTTTTTAATTTCATCCAGCTGTATGCGGTCAGAAAACTGGCACCAAAAGTAGCCTGGTCCCGATATAGATAAAGCATATGCAACCACTGTTGTATTTTTTTCAAGTAAAGGGGTCCTGAATGTGTTCCAAACTACAGGAACTGTTAGTGTAGTCTGAATAGGATTTTTTGTGGTAGTTTCGGGCACATTCGCTACTTCCTCCCCACTTTGCTTGCAGAATTTTTTTTCAAGTTTCTCTACAGAACTAGCGTCAAATTCAATGGTATATTGCGGAATTTTAACATTTTCATTTAACTCCACGGATACTATCGTTAGATCAAAAACCTTGTCCGCCATTGTTTTGTGAAACAGATTGTTAAGCTTGTCATCCCATACTGCATTTTTGTCAAAATGTTCCATGCGACACAAAAACGCTTGCGGTTGAATCATCCTCAAACTTGGAGGTATATGTCTTGTATCTTTAATATAGAGCTCTTCTTCATAGCCATAGTCGACGAGAACTACTTTTACTCTACCCCGTTGCCTTTCAATAACTTGTGCTCTGTTCCATTGGTTGCCATCAGATGACAAAGAAAGGCATGGACTTCCAGGAGATAAAGTATCAGAGAATAAGAAGTCTTCATCCAAACCACCTTTTGGAATAAGTTTAGTGATTTCAACCAGCTTTTCTGAATTGCTATACTGACACCAAAAGCGCGCAGGTCCAGAACTGGAAGTCACGATCGCTTCTACTTTTTTATTTACTAGACTATTTGGCTGACTGTAGAAATGAGTGAAATAATCTTGAGATAGCTCGTAGATCTTTTTTGGTGGGCTTTCAGGTACAATTCCATGTTTTTTTAATAGTTTAGGCAAGTCAGTGTCATCTATGTGGACCATGTACTGCGGCATTTTGACTTCCAAGTTTTGGCCCATGTCTAGCACCTTTACGTTTAACAGCTTATCTTTGAGAAGATTGTAGAAGTCATCGTAAAGCGCATCATCCCATAACTCTTCCGTTCCGTGAATTCCATACAAAGTGCACAAAAAGGCTTGAGGCACTATCTCAAGCAAATTGGGAGATAGTGGCCGTACATCTTTGTAATCAATATCCTCTTCGTTTCCATAGTCGATAAACACGACTGAAAATGTGTTTCTATTTTTTTCTGCAACGTGCGCCCGATACCACTGGTTGTCACTTTTGTACAAAGCCAAGCATGGGCTTCCAACAAGTAGCAGATGCGCAAAAAAAGGATCTTGCGGGGCTTGTCCTTCAATTTGAGCAAGCCTAGTTACTTTATCCAAATCATCAGTGTTGCTGTATTGACACCAAAAGTAATCCGGACTTGAAATTGAGGAGGCATGCAACACTTCAGTCTTGTTAAATGATATAATTGGCTTTTTATAAGTAAGACTTTTATTCAAGGTTGCAATTTCATTGTGTGCCGATTTTGTCTTTTCTTGATTAGCGGTTTGCATGTCGCTTGTAAGTTCAATGTTGGCATCCATTTTCTTAGCTGTAAAGTCCCCAAGTAGATTTTGAGATGGTGACATAGGCTTATTGATAATATTTAACTGTTCACTTTGTATTATTGGTGACTTTTGCCGGCCATTTTGTTTTGTCACGTCAGCATTGGATACATCCATTTTCTCTTCCTGCTTGTCAGTAGCATCTGATTTAGCAAAATTCAGGATTTTTTCTCTCACTTGCGCATTCAGACTTTTCAAACCATCAAATAATTCAACCACAAGCTTCCCATTTGGTCCTTTTCCCAATACAGACATTGTTAAACTTTGGCCAACAACTTTTTTAGCAAACCATGCATTGACTTCTTGAGGGATCTCTTCTGGGATGTTGAACAACCGAAGCGCAACAGCCAAAATTGGGGTAGTTCTTGAGGCACTTGCTTCATATGTAAATGGTCGAATCTCTGATTTGTTTACAGTAAGCTTTTCGCCAAAATCAACAAAATGCACTTTTAAATTTGGAGATATTTCTACTACTTGTCCTCTTTGCCACTTAGAATCACTATATCTCGCAATGCAGAGGTCACTGGGTGCAAATGAGTAGTCCGAATACACAGAATTGGCCACTAGTCTTTCAATATCACTCTGTACTTGGTCGAACAGTTGTGAATTTCTTTGAAGTTGGCCGTAGAAGTTATGAACTGTCTCGGAATAGCTTATGCATAATTTTTCTTTTGAATTCACATCAATTTTGTGATCTGAATGGTTGAAAACTACAAGTCTTGCCGTGAGTTTTTCAGCTATAATTTGAGATGCACTTTCAGATTGTGTTTGCAGATCAACCAGGTTTAGCAACATCCCTTCTTCATCAGACACAACTGCTTTTATGACGCAATTTAGCCCGCCATTTTGAGCCAAACTTGAATTTACAAACTTGTGGAATTCTTCAGTTGCATAGTTAATATCTGTATGTGGAACACTGAACAAGGAGCATTGGAAAGCTTGTGCATCTAGTCTAAGAAAAGTTGGGTCTATTGGACGCAATTCTCGCAATGGGACCTTTCTAGTTTGACCAAAATCTATAAATCTTACTTCAACATCTGGAGATTGTTGGTTTGTGATGATTTTGGCCCTGTACCACATGTTGTTGTCAGGATTTTGAGTCACGCAAACTGATTCGACAAGCGGTTCTGGATAAACAGAAGCGTAATGGGCTTGCAAATCGTTCATTAGAATATCAAGCTTTTTGTCGCATTGAGAAGTCTGACACCAAAACTTGTTCAGGCTGTCAATGCAGGAGATTTTGACCCCAACGCTAGCTCCAACAGCTAGCAAATTGCAAAGTGGCATCTCCATAGGACTAAATGGTGAGTTGTAGCAGGTTGGCAAATTGCTTGGGCTTGCAAGGTCATGAGTAGTACCGCTTAGAAACTGCTTGCATGGGATATTTGGTCTTGTGTCAATTTTGAATTCTTCTACCTTCTTCCCCCAAAAATAATCATTTATACAAGACGCACTGGGGGTGTAGAGACTAACACTGTACTGATCTTCTGGCAAAATATGACAATCAAATCTAGCTATGATGTTTTGGTTCAATATTAATGACTTTAAGTAATCAATTTCTTTCTGCTCCCATTGCTTATTGTTCTTTACTCCTTCCATTTTGCAATTATAAGTTGCAACAGGCATCCTCAAAAATTTCCGATCCAATTTTTTTACATTTGTAGCTTGGACTAGTTCAGTTTTGCCCTCATCTACGAAAAAGACTTCAACAGTTGCAACCCTAGAAGTTATTTGTTGCTTTAGAATAGCACGTTGCCATTTTCCATCTATTCCCAAAGCGGCACATGGCATTCCAATAGTTTGAGGTTGGGATTCATCAAGGCTAGCTTTAGCTTTGAGTTCTTTATTCAGTTGTTTGGACAGGATCTTAATTGCTTTAGAATATATAGTAAGTTCACAAAATATGCTTCCTGGATCAATCACTTCTGTAACTCTTATAGATTCTAATGTATTTGTCATGAGTTCTGGGTAAAAGTATTGGTTGTGGTTTTCAAGGTGGTTGCTAACATTCAAGCTTTGCTCTTTTGTGATCATCTCAGTTGCATTTTCTTTCAGCAAATTCAGACATTTTAACACCAAATTTTTAAATTCTCCACCCGGAATCTTTTTGGCAACCCCTTCCTTGCACAGATGCTTTGAAATTATCGGCAGATCCAGCAAAATCGTCCTATCTGGCATTAACGCATGTTGGATCAATCCTCGGAATTCTTTGCCTGGTAGAGATTTAAGAAAGTTAGTCACTCTTTCTGGCCAGTTATTTTCAATGGAGAGGATGTTAGCTAGTACGCAGCATTCGATTTCAGGTGGGAGAATGAAGCACTCATCTTTGCCCCATGCTAACGTGTCACTAATTGTGCTGTGCGGCTGTCCGTGATCAATTAGAAAGACATTATAGTTCTCCTCTCGCATGGACACAATTCTAGCCCTGTGCCATTTCTCATCAATGCTTGCTAAGCACAAATCTCCGGTTTTGCCTTCCAGTCCGTAGAACTTTCTCTTGGGAATCTGGATGTCCTCTCGCATCTGATCATAGACATGTTTGATTTTGTTGTTTAAACTGACCCATAACTCCACCAGGCCACAGTTCTGGTTCAGGTTCACTCTGGTGATGACCACAGAGACTTGAGAGCCCAGAGTCGGAACACCAGGAACGGAGCACATTTCAGCGATGGGATCCAAGAAGTCCTAAAAAGAAAAGTAAGACAATTTCTTACAAATGCTTTATTCTGACTTTGTATGATAAAATGTAGGGCTGCAATGACTTCATCAAAATAACTGAGACTAGCTGACTATTAAAATATATATATATTTATTTATAATTGTCTGCGTTAACTGGTAGGGATGGAACAATAATCAAAATATTGTGATATCATATCGTCAAATAATAATATTGTATCATTTACAATAATATCATGGGCTGTCACAATATATCGAATTATAAGCTTCCTTGCTTAAATGCATTGTTTTGTTGCAGCAACAGCTATAAAAAAGGAGGGAACTACATAGACCATGATGCTTTGCTCCATTTCAATGCAGACAGTATGAAGAAATAACTGTTACAAAGAACTTTTCTATCTTAAGGCTTCACCAAAGGCTTGTCACGGCTTTTTAAAAGGAAAAAGTAGCATTTCTTCAATTCTGTTAGCATCTCCATTTATTGCAATAAATATAGTACCGTGAAATGAATATCGAGACAGTATCGTACCGTGAGAGTTGCATATTGTTACATCCCTATTAACTGGTGTATAGACTCTCTAATATATGCCAAAAGACCTTCTATAACAAAGGGAGCAGCATTATTAAATCCAAAATGGCAAAAAACTAAATTTCAGATTTTCATCATTAATACACTTGATGTAAGTCAACAAATCAGAAAGAGATCCTGACTAGCAGCCGACTACTAAAACAATCATCGCAATACTAATAACATGGAACTTTGATGTAGGTATTGATCTAGTAAATTCCAACTAATAATTAAAAAAATATTATTATTAAAGGTGCAGTATGGAACTTTTCTGGTGGAGGGTCTGCCACCTGCTTCTCTCCATGCAGATGTTATTCGTTATTGGTAAGCAATTCCACTTTCAAAAGTTATCTCCATGGAGACAAACAGGTGACGTGAGTTACAGGCCAGATCTGTGGAAAGGCCACCAATTTTACAGTATCAATCATCATTTGTCAAGGTATTTGTCTGCAGTTAAATAAGTCCAAGATAAGTTTTAATACCATATTATGTAACATTCCCTGGAATAACATTCCCCATAGAGACGAGCCCTCCAGCTCAAAAGTTACACAGTGCGCACCTTTAATTAATTTGTAATCACTATTATACACAGGCATCTTCTAGACTGGGCCTCTGGACACCATCTCAAATTCTGAAGAAGCTCTTTGGCATCACCTACTGGCCTACATGCATATTGCAAAGCCAAACCCCCCCTCCTCCCACAACTCCCACAAACTGAATGCAGGCCTGTGGTAAAAAACAAATGTATCCGTTTTCCCTAGTCACGTGACAAATGCACCATATTGTAACTGGTAAATGTAAACAAATGTAAACCCTACACCCCAAAGGAAATGTACAAAAGTACATCTGCATTTAAAACGTGATTTTGGCTTAACTGCAGCGAGTTCTACGCAAACTTTTCGTGTGGTATCAGTGGTACAGCTGCATTTTATAGGTACTCTTAGCTTCTAGTGCTTAAATAATTGGCAGTCTGTCTGCCTGTTTTAAGTCCATAAAAAGCAATGGAAAACACGTTCTACACAGTATGGCAAAGACAGACCCGAATCTACCCTAAATTTCTATGCGCCCTGCCCTGCACTGAGTTTGGAAAAAAACATACGCAAAATGGGACCTTGAACATCTTGCCTATTTGTCAATATTATATGAACTTAAAATTTTGCACTATATCTGATGGATCCAAACCGAAAAGACATTTGTTTGCCCAGTTTTAACACACGTGGTCATCCAATCCTGCCCTTTACCTTTTTCAACAAGTGCTTATCTCTGTGAAGCACTTCTGGCTGCTTCCTCGATGAATACGTGGTTATTTCTTGTTTTGTTTTTTTTATGTCTTTGCAACACACACAAACTGGAAGGGCACAGAAGGCGCAAACAAAACGCCTCCTGCGTGAAGTGACTTGCCGCGTAGCAGCTGTCCAATCGGCTTTTACGCACTCTGTCACGCATGAGAGTTCGTTTTGGAGACGTCCACTTCCTCCGTTCCACGATAGAACGATCAGTGAGAATTCAAAATACCCACAGGAGACTAAAGATACGGGTTTTCTCATTTACAGAACCAACATGTCAACAACCACCTACAACAGCCTTTTAAACTTTTTTTTTTTTTTTTTTTTTTAACCTCTGTCTACTTTTAAAAACTCAATCCAGAGTATTTTGCAGGATCAGTGTACACGCTTCTAACAATTTTATATCTTTAATCTGCAAATGTTTCACTGTCTCATGTTATGATTCACTGTTTCACATTATGATTGATGTGTGAGTACTTGCGCTGTATTATGCTGCCTCTTGGCCAGGTTGTCATTGCAAATGAAAAGGTGTTCTCAATTGACCTGGTAAAATATGGAATAAAAAAATACTAAAACGATACTGACACGACGTTTTTATGCAGCAGACTAGATTAACAATGCATTTACCTAAGACACAAAGATAGGCCTATCATAAACGAGTCGCTTATATGCTAAACCGTATAAAACAACAGCACGTGTACACTGACCGACATCCAAACCAAAATCAATTATCAAATAGCGTGATATGTAAAACGAGTAACTACAACATCAGTGGAGGATCTAGCCACTTTAGCGCGTTTGTATGGCGAGATATAGGCTACTGATGTTGGCATAACTTTTCAACACCCGTAGTAGCCTAGTAGTAGTAGTAAAAAGTCCAACTTGGTTGCAGGAATTACCCGTCTGTGTTCGTCTTCGTCTAGTTTATCTGCGCTGTGAATAAATGGCCAGGACACGGTGCTGTCTCTTGTAATGTACAAAATATGTACTGGTAAGGAAACCACGGCTCAACACGGCGAGCAGCACTCTCGTGCCCGACTCTCATCAACTGGTAACATGCTCACGGTGCCAGGGGCACTTATCACTACCGTCATCACAAGATGGCGCTGCTCAATTAAAATACATGAGCCCAAATAAAAGTAATAACAAGTGGAATCAAATGCCATTTAAAGGGAGCAGCATAATTAAGTTAAAATGGCAAAAAAGAATACACATTTTCAGATTAATACACTTTATTCGTAAATATTCTCTATCTGGACGTTTTCAATCACCATATATCAACTTTTCTTGTTGAAAAATGTTTTCAAAAAGTCTCAGTGTACAATGGAAATAGAAATTTGACAAATCGACTAATAAAAAAATAAATTAAAGAATTATAATCACAGACTAGACGACTATTAAAATAAAGACTGCAACACAGATAACATGGAACTTTTATGTTAGGCTGCAATGACGAATCTGAAAAATTGTGAGAAATCAAATATTACTTGTTTCCATGTAGACACTGCACACTTGACTGGGCAACAGGTGTGCTGGAGGAGAATCACTTTACTGAAAGGTTTTAAAAAGACTCCAGCACATTGTCTCACTCATGGTTCACTTTTATTAGTACAACGTTTCAGTCCCTCTGACCTTCTTCGGGTATGAGGACAGCCCCTTCCGCTCCCCTTACATAAGTTAAGGGACTGCCCCGTTAAGAGTAATTAACCAATCACAACAGTGAAAAAAATCCATTCACAATTAAACCCCAATGTAATCGCAAATTGTACATAATTCACTTTGCGCCACTCTTTTATGAGTTAAAACACATGGACAATGACTACAAAAATATAAAGATTATTAACACAATAAAAAGGTAACAATTGTATTCCATAATTCTGACATTTTTTTAGCAAAATAAGTGACGCCTCGAAGAGTTCATAGCTCAGAGAAAAGGCAAACAAATCTGCACTCTTCATTACAAGACCTTTAAGTAATCAAATATTAATAAATACAATGGTTCAAAGAGGTCCAGGCTGTACTGTCAGAATTTTATTGCATATGAATATGTTACTTGCTTAATATTTCATAATCATTACTGTTATATAAGACATTTATTAACCAGAAAAAAAATCATTCATTTGTTCATTCATACAGTATACTCATACTTAGATTGGAGAAGGATGTTAGGGTTGCCAATGTATCAAGGCTAAAATAGATATAGAAAAAAAAAAACAGTAGTTAAAATACAGTAAGGATAAGAATTCTGCTGTTTTCATAGCCATACAAGGTTTAATACTCTTAACAAATAATTGTAAAATTTATTTATGAAATAAATAAAATGCAGGTTTCTTATTAGCAAATTAACATTTATGGATTTTTTTTTCACTGGTACAATGGTCCAAACTAGACTGTGTGAATTTTACTGAATTGTTTTCATCACTGTTCTATAACATATTTATTAACCAGAAAAAAAATAGAAAATAATGATACACATTTACATTTCTAAAGGAAGGAGAAGTTAGGGTCAACAGCATGTCAAAGGGTAAAATAACGGTCCTGGGACTAAAAGGTGATGTTTCAGTCTGATATCTTGATGATCTGTTTGCCGATGTTCCCTCCTCTCATCATGGAACAGAAGGCAACTGAAAGAAAAAAGCAGGAAAAAGTATTAAATCACTATATTTTTTATAATTGCTTTATAATAATTCAACCTTATGCCATAGTGGTTCTCAAACTTTTCACACCAAGTACCACCAAAGAAAAGATTTGGCTCTCTGAGTACCACCAGATCTAAACCAAGTCTATAGAAGGACTATTTCAGGTCTAATCTAAGGCAAAACCAGGTCTAAAAGTGGACTACATCATTTACACTGTTCACGTCAACAGTTTCATCTTTGCACTGCATTTCCTTATCCCACCACCCCTTGTATATAGCCTAGATATATTTTATATTTACTATATTCTACTTTATTTTAAGAGTATCATATCTATATATGATATGTGCCTAATTTGGCACAAATCTAGGACTATCTTTTGCTACTTTAAAGGGGCACAATGAAACTCACCACCCATATTTTCAATCCCATTCACAACTGTCTCCAAAACCTGTAATATATGAACCAAAAACACAAGATAAGATGGCTATAAACTGCATTTTGTTTTGAAAAGCCCGCTCTGTTTCCTGCTCACCTTGACATGTCCGACCCTGACTAACTGGCTGAGCTCGTAGATTGCAGCGTCGGCTTTGTCCATGTAGTTTAGGACCATGAATCGCTCTCTCGTGATGTTGTTTTTACTTAGAGTTTTCTGGGTTGGTTCACTCAGAGGAGGAGGGTATGGAACATCTTTGTTGTACTGTGAAATCTGACCACACAAAATCACGTGGCCATTTTTGTTCATCTGAAAATTATGAAAAAAGAAAATGATAAAGTATTAGAGATGTTACACTGCAATTATTTTAAGAGTTTAAAGGGCCCTTATTACAGTATTTTCTGATCTGTTATAATGTTGTTTCCTCATCAAAAATATACCCGGAATTGTGTTTTGTTTCATTCACACATGTTTAACACACAAACCCTGTTCTCCACTGTGTTTTTGAACTCCATACATACACCTTCATGTGAATCATGTGGATCATTTCAGCCCGGAATTGCCATGTGAATCATGTGGATCATTTCAGCCCTGGAATTGCCAGTCTCTACTGAACTAAAGCTAAAAGGTAGCTGTTACCTTGAAAACTACCGCTTCATGACATCACGAGGTAGAACAAAGCATTTTGAGCTTTGAAGATGTAGACAGACTAATAATAAAGGATTATTCAAACATATGTGTAGGAGACAGAAAAAGGTGCATTGTGTGCTTGCTGTATGTGTGTGTCTGGTTGGTCGAGAGCCGAGGGGGCGGGGCTCACATGGGCAGGTGCCTGAGGGCACAGGTGTTGAGAGTCAGGGCCGGATAGCCATAATTTTTGTTGACCGCCATTTTTACTGCCAGTTTCACCGCCAGTTTCACATTTACCCATCTACCAGTCTGTTGTATCCATCCATGTCCATTCTCTCTGTTGTGCTGCTGATAACTCTGTGTGTTCGTCAAATAAATGACCACAAAACGCATGTTGGATCTCGTATATTTATATATATATCTCGCGTATTTGTTTGCAATAATCTCCCAGCGTGTCACAAAGCTACGAACCCAGGACCCACTCTCTCACCGCGGCTTCAAGTTTTGTTAAGGGAAGCCGCTATAATATGTGAATGAAACAAAACATAACTCCATGTATGTTTTTGAGGAGGTAACAACATTATAACATGGGTTAAAGCTCACAAGAGTCAGTTTTGAGTAATATAGAACCTTTAAGACAACTGAAAGCCCCAAATAACAAGAATATTACAGTAGAATGTGATTGCTGCTTGTAATCATTTTAAGATCAGTTTTGATATTTATTTTAAATTTAACTTTACCTAATTTCACATGTTTTCATAAACTATAATTATTTGATAAATCTTGAAATTATCTTGGAAGCAACATCTCATTTTGGAAACATATGTAATAACTCAGGGGTGTCCAAACTTTTTTCACTGAGGGCCACATCTTTAAACCTATGTGAATCAGAGGGCCAAAAACCAGTGACCTGCATTCGATGACTTAGATTTAACAGAGCAGCCACACCTTTAATAAGACTTTAAACATTAATTTCAGGTCTGTATCACAATGCAATGTGATGTTATTGGGATTATAGTTGTAGAATTAATTACATTTGCTGTAAAAACTCCATTTTGGCCAGTTCAGGAGGAGGCCTTCTCTGTCAGCGTAAATAAACAAAAGTGAAATCATTTTGTCACAACAGCTTCAGAAAGTGATGCCATTATTCAACCCCAAAGATCTGATTGTTGTCAGTTAAAAGGACTTTAAGCCATAAGATTAATAGGACAAGTTAATGGAGCCAATCCATAACAAATAATAAGGTTCAACATTTGTGAATCATAAGTTTGGATACTTCTTTCAAAAAAAGTAAATATTAGAATAACCAAAGTAAAGGAAAAAATAAATTCTGTCAACTGGATAAGAAGCTTTTTTGAGTAAAGACATTTTGCTGCTCATTCAAGCTGATTCTTCAGTTCTGGTCAGATTGCTGGTGAACGCTGCCTTTATCCAGCTGACACCTGAAGTGAAATCAGGCTAAACATTGGAAGCTTCTGAATTATTGACAACATTTGAGTTAATTAAAGACACATCTGTGGATGTATTTGAAGACACACTTGAAACACATAGCTTCTTTGTGTAACATCATAGGAAAGTCAAAAGACATCAGCCAAGGTATCAAGAAGAGAATTGTGGACTTGCACAAATCTGGTTCATTCTTGGGAGCAATTTCCAGATGCCTGAAGGTGCCACATTAATCTGTTCTTACAATTATACGCAAGTATAAACACCATGAGAATGTCCAGCCATCATACCGAATGGCTGGACAAAAGAAAGTTTGCAGTTTGCAAACTCACACAAGGACAAAGACCTTAATTTTTGGAGACATGTCCTGTGGTCTGACAAAACTAAAACTGCACTGTTTGGCCATAATGAGCATTGTTGCGTTTGGAGGAAAAAGGGTTGAAGCTTGCAAGCCTGAGAACACCATTCCAACTGTGTAATACAGGGGTGGCAGCATCATGTTGTGGTTGTTGTTTTGCTGTAGAAGGGACTGGTGCACTTCATAAAATAGATGGCATCATGAGGACATTATGTGGAAATACTAATGCAACACCTCAAGACAAGGCGTGACTACCACCGCCCCCTGTGAGCTGGTCCAAAGTCCCAAGCGTTCCAGACCCCTTCAAAACATAGTACCTCCAGTGGTCCACTTCGGACCCCTAAAAGGGGGGGTACTGCCTCGTTTCCTATGGAAACGAGTTTAATGAGTTTAAAGTCAATGGTACCAAATACTAATGAAATGTTTGTAAACGTCTGACTTTGAAAATGACTTTGAGCATCTGACTAATGACAAATTGTCTTCTCTCATTATTCTGGCATTTAGCAAATAGAAATAATTTTGGTAATCCTAATTGACCTAAAACAGGAAAAAATTTGTCTGATTTCATCTCAGACAGTGATGGAACACAACTGTTTGTATACTTTTTCTGTTTGTTGGCCATATCTAAGGTGAACTGTGCCTGAGTGATATTTGCATAATCATTCAGGTCCCTAATGGGTGCTCTCACAATTATTAGTATACTGGCTAGCGCTATTGTTTTCCTGATTTTGATTTAGGTCTGAAGATGGACTTATAAACACGAGATAAATGTTGTGTTAAGTGTAAAGTGTTTGTAGGTTTGAAATAGACTGGGATTTCATGCTGTCTGAAAATCCTCTATCCTTCCATCTTTAAAGAGGCAATTTTTGTTACGATAGACAATCCATCTTTGAACAGGAATGGGGGTCTTAGACATCATCTATCTCCTATTTATAACTCCATCCTCAGACCTAAATTCAAACAAGGAAAACAATAGTGGTAGCCAGAATGCTTATAGGTGTGAGAGCACCCATTAGGGGCCTGAACGATTATGCAAAATATGACTCACTATATACTATATATACAAATAGGTGTATTAGTTTCAGTGTAGTTACCTCTCCCCTTCAGATAGATACAAGGCACCAGCAATCTGACAAGAACTGAAGAAGCGGCTTGGATGAGCAGCGATACGTCTTCACTCACAAAAAACTTTTTTCGTCCAGTTGACAGAATTGAATTTTTCTTTTATTATGGATCATACCTGGACGACTGAGGGATTACAGACATAGAATAACCAGGTGTTGCGCTCACTGTACCTGGGATATCACGATGTCGCTGATGTCTCCTCCTACATTATCAAAGTAAACGTCCACTCCATTTGGGCAGCACTGTTTGAGCTGGTTGGACATGTTTTCCTTTCGATAGTTTATGGCTGCAGTGAATCCAAGTTTTTCCACTAAAGCTTTGCACTTTTCCTCAGAGCCACAGATGCCAACAACAGTGGAGCAGCCATCCAAACAACTGATCTGCAGACGAAGGACAACGTATACACTGAAATATATATGAAAAATGCATACAGGAAAAGGTAAAAGGTAAAGCTGCAAGATTAATGGTAACTGAATCACAATTTGAATGGAATGAAATGCAATTTTTGAGGTACCATCACTTCCTCCACAAACAACTAAATCTCCTATCTTATTCTGAATAAAAACTGTTAACCCCATAGTTTAGATCTGTACAAACATGTTCTGAAATGTCTTTTTGTCAATTCTTCTGGCCATGTTTAAAATGTGAACTTTGAACAGAATCCTATTATTAAAACATACATCGCAAATCTAATTAGAGTGGCAATGTTTGTCAAAAAATTTGCAATTAGATATTTTCTAACCCACAACCTCCTTACTGAGAGGAGGAGACGGAATAACCACAAGGAGGACATATTTACCTGTCCTGCTATAGATCCACACGCACCGGCCGCTCCACTGACCACCATAGTTTGTCCTTTGGTTACATGACCCTTCTCTCTGACCCCAAACAGAGCAGTGAGGCCGGGCATCCCCACAGCACCCAGGAAGTATGAGAGATGCCCGTCTACAAGCCGAGGATCCAACTGAGACAGAAACAATAGATTTTACTGAAGATAAATAGAGTAGAGTATGGACGCCTTTAACGTTACTAAAAGTATATACTATATTAAGTAATCATACACAGGATTTATTGCACTTTTTAGGCCACTCAAAGGTGCTTATCATTGCATTATTAGTCATACACTCCCCACTATTCTTTTAGGTGTCAAATATTGAACTGGTAAATAGGGTTAGAATAGCATAGCATCAAAATAGCATTTATATCTATATCTATATACTATCTATATACACATACATACACACACATAT